>JAGDQP010007059.1:0-23212 GCA_022664845.1 Lepisma saccharinum
AGTAGACTTAGTGCTATATAGGGTAGGTATTATTATTACCTACTGTTCAAAGCACTTTAATACAGATTAAAGATTATTAATAAAGACACCCAATGCTTTCATATCATTAATCGTCAAGGTCATGTAACACGACAGTTCATTGCTTTCTTTATTTCTTTTCAATGAAGATATATATTTTTAAACATACTTATTGACCAGACAGACATGTAGCTGATCATGGCCACCTGCTCATATGTATGAGGATTGACATTTACAGACGGGCAATCTTCTGAGCAAAGATGGAGCCCAGAACATTTATATTGCTGACCACTGCGACTGAGTGATAAGATTTCTTTTAATTTATCAATTTTTCATTATTATTATTAGTAAAATGAATTTTATTTCTTTTCAAATAATTTAATTCATTGAGTATGGCTTTGTTCGGTTGTCTTTATAAAATATTGTTTTTAATTATTCTGAGCTTAGCTGATATTACGTTTGAAAAGTGGGACTGAGAATCTCATCATTTAATCTCAAAGTAACATGGAAACGAAATGCAAAAGAGGCCCTTTATAGTACGTACTCTTACGTTAGGGTGAGATAAAATGACTGATGAAAACGTTTTTAAAGTCTGAAAGATGAACAATCTGAAATCACCTAAACTTAATACACGTGTCAAGCATATGGAACTATTTAAATCTGTTTCGAATGACGGCTCGGTATTGTCATATTCTGGATTTCATCAGATTATAACGTGTTGCCATCCGACAAATTTTATGAATACGAGTATACATAATTTATTTGGCGGTGAATGGTGTATTTGCACATTCGCAGCACTGTTCGGAGTATACACGCTTATCACCTCGACCTGTTGCACTTTTCCACAGGGTACGTCAATCGAAGCAAATCTTTCATAACCAAATCTTAAACAGAATAACAACACGTTCTGGAACTAAGGTGTAAATATTTACCAAGACAATTCTGTAACATTGCAATAATTTAGGAAGAACAGGAGAACGCTGTTTGCCCGCACTATTGCCATAAAATTTAGTGTTCTGAAATGATTGTTTCCTCAAACGTCACCTAGCCACCAAGATGACAATTCGTCACCATAAGAAGAGTGATTTCACCGCGTACTTTAAAGCCAACCTCAGTGAGAAGAATGATAACTAACGGCTGATCAGGAAGTTTGCCTGCAGGGATTTTGTACTGGATGATGAAAGTTGCTTTACTTTGTCTTGTTCCGAGTGGAATGGATATAATACCAGTGACACAGCAGCAGTAAATAGCGAAATGAAATACGTTAGAGTGTAAAGTCTCAATGTGGTTGGCAATCAGTCCCAACGTATGAACAAACCTTTCCCCACCTACCTATGGTTTTACCAGCCAACAGCATGTAAAACGGATTCGTTTAATTTAAGCCAGCTATCGTTAAGGACAATTACTCTTCTGGTTTCCTCTGGCAAATACACACTGTGCTAAAATCGCCATCAACTTCTTGCAGGTTGAAATACATTTAGATAGTACGTAAATAATCCTTCTATATTTCTGGCCTAAGTACTCCTACAAAGGTCATTTGGGACATGCTAAAGCGATTCGTATCCGTTAAGGGTTGGGATGCCAAAAGTCATGACGAGCTGAAGAAAGAGATACATTATTGCCTGAAGAAACTGGACCTGTCCTCTACTATTGAGTGCCTGGAGCTCAGCTCGCAGAACGTTGGTTTCGCACTTATAAGGTTCTGGGATCGATACCAGCGATCGGCCATCCTAACTGATTTTTTTCCCAAGGTTTCTCTCAGTCAGTCAAACCATAATAACTCTCGATTGGTTCCTTGAAATTAGGAACTGGCGGACTTCCTTGCAGCATCATCTCATCTATCCTTTCTCGCCTTGAGTCAAAGATGCTTAAAGGCGATAAATAATACTTGAATTAGAAATTGACGAACCTCGTATACAAACAATAGTCCACGCATCACAAAGTAGTATCGATAGGCACCTCGACTTTGCGGGCTGGAACCTCGATAAGATATTGTTTTGATCTGTTCATATCTGGTGTAGTAAAAAGTAATCCATTATTTTGCCAATAGATGGCTTCAGTGATCTGTATCTCGTGTTGTATAAGTCCGATCGGGTTCAACGAGATGGCGTTCAAACGATGAGATTGCGTACTACAAACATTGTTCAGATAGTTGTGATGAGTTGACTCAGTGTTGTGTGAGCGCGCGTCAAAATGGACACTAGCAAAGAGAAAATACGCTATATTTTACAGTTTTTCTTCGATAAAGGCGAAAACGCAAGCCAGGCGGCTGCAAATGTGAATAGTGTTTATGGTCCTGATACTGTAACAACCAATCACGCGCAATTTTGGTTTCGTCGATTCCGTTCCGGTAATTTTGACGTCAAAGATGTACCACGCACTGGAAGGCCACGTGTCGAACATGTCGATAAAATCATGGACATTGTCGCGTCCGACCGTCATGTAAGCACTGTTTCGATTGCCCAAGAGCTAAACATTGCACAAAAAACCGTGTGGAACCATTTGCATAAGGCTGGATACACAAAGAAGCTTGATGTATGGGTGCCACACGAGTTAACGCAAAAAAACCTCATGGACCGAATTTCCATCTGCGAATCGCTGCTGAATCGCAACAAAAGCGACCCATTTCTGAAGCGGTTGGTGACTGGTGATGAAAAGTGGATCACTTACGACAACGTCACGCGAAAACGGTCGTGGTCGAAGCGCGGTGCGCCGGCGCAAACGGTGCCCAAGCCAGGATTGACGGCCAGGAAGGTTTTGCTGTGTGTTTGGTGGGATTGGCAGGGAATTATCTACTATGAGCTGCTCCCCTACGGCCAAACCCTTAACTCGGAACTATACTGTCAACAATTGGACCGTCTGAAGGCAGCAATCGCCCAGCTTTGGCCAATAGTAGAGGCATTGTGTCCCACCAGGACAACGCCAGGCCACACACATCGATAGTGACTCGCCAGAAGCTCCGGGAGCTTGGTTGGGAGGTTCTTATGCATCCACCTTATAGTCCGGACCTGGCACCGAGTGATTACCATCTGTTCCTGTCCATGGCGAACACGTTTGCTGGTGAAAAATTCGCTTCAAGAGAGGCTTGTGAAAATCGACTGTCTCAATTTTTTGCCAATAGGGACAAGGGCTTCTATGAAAGAGGCATCATGATATTACCTTCCAAATGACAACACGTTATCGAACAAAACGGCGCATATGTGATCTAAATCGGATCATTCTAACTATGGTAAGTCAAGCCTTCAATGTCATGCAAAAATAATGGATTACTTTTTACTACACCAGATATATACTCTTCAATGAGGAATATGTATGCATGTGCTGAAGAATTTCCCTAAAATGAATTGTCAATCAACTTCCATTTTTAGTAATATATGTTATTTAGGTTTTTAAAGGTTGTATTGTTACGTATATACCTTTAAATCCATATTTAAAAACAGATTATTGTGCTATGATTAAGTTTTTTCATGCCTTTTCTTCTGCCTCTAGGTTTCTGCTTGCCTGTGGTCGTCAGTTTTTGCCACTATCACCGAGTACCCTATAACTACACTGCCTTTCCCAGCATCCCGGGTATTTTCTCTCAAAGAGAAGCACAACACGTAAGTTATCATGTTCTTTCTTATATTTTTAATTATAGGAAAACTGCATTCAAAGCAAGGAAAATTTTCGTTAATATTAAGAAAAAAGTTTTCGCAGACTATTATTACACACAAGTTTTTACAACAGCCGCAAAGATGTTTCTCTATATCTTTCTTCGAGGTTAAAATTATTAGCAATTCTTTCGAAACTTTTAGACTTCAAACACTTTGAAGAAATGAATTTTTAATGGAAGTAGTTTAAGAATAACGAATCGAAGAAAATCTTTCCACAACTGCGTTAACAGTAATCAATGGCTATAAACTGGAGCATCAATAAAAAATATTTTCTGAACTAAAAGTTTTTAATATTATTTACTCTTATTGTTTATTAATTTACGATATAACCTTGCTAAGTAGGTAGCACAATGCGAAGTGGTTGAAAATATATTAACAAGATTTCAAGGATATAAACCTAACAGACTAATAAAAGCGAGGTAAAAGAAAAGAACATCCTAGTAACAAATAATAACGGGCCAATATTGACCCAATTATACTGGGCCACAAGAGGCCAATATCGATCAAGGTTGGCCAAGTATTGGGCAAATATTGACTCGATATTCTGTGTTTCTAGGGCAAGTTATTCCCCATCAAACTGTTCGACACTTAAAATAAGTGAAATCTAAACTTTGAGTAAGTTACACGTTATCAATCTACTAGTAAAGTAAGAAAACAATATGCGAATAAGTGGTAACTTACTCAAATGTTTCCAATCATCTCTTCGCCTTACGAAAATATTGACTGATATTTTATAAGAGCCTGACTATTAGAATACTTGTTCAAACTTTGTAAGTTCTCACCGCGCTGGACGGAAGTACACCGTTTCTGTCTCTTTTTAGTGTTTAATACACATGTTAGCTCATGCTTCTTCCAGACCATTCTGTAAGAAATAAAAAACACGATTCTTGTCCCCTCTAACAGACTTCACTTTTGTTCACATTTACATTCGGTCACCTCCATTCACTACTTGAAAATATTATGCACTTATCTTCACACTAATATAGTAGTGTGAGTTTCCAATAAGTAATATACAAGCGTAGAACGAAGAAAACATTCAGGGAGCAGGGTTAAAACCCAGGGAGAGTCAACGGGTCGCCGCGTCACCCATGCAAATGGTGTATATATATGTATATATATATACAGGGTCCGTCCGGAAAGTTGTCGGACTGAATTTTTCCCGCCACAACGGGATGAAGAAGGGGGATCTTACTGCGCTGGTTGGGTGGTCTACCAGCGCACCAGTCGCCAGTCGTCTACAAGTCTTCCCGGAGTGTAGATCGAGTTGAAGGTGAACCCCCGTCAAGGTACCGTGTCACGCTCCACAATGAATCGTTTGTTAGAGCATCGATACGCGGTGAACACTTACGTCAAACTGGGTAAAACTGCGAGTGAGACCTATGACATGATCAAGACTGTGTATGGGAGTGATGCCATGGGTCGATCAAGTGTTTTTTGCGTGGCATAAATTGCTTCGGGAGGGAAGAGAGCAAGTTGAAGATGAGAAACGGTCAGGACGCCCTGCAACCTCAAAAAGTGACGAAAACGTGGTGAAAGTGCGAAATCTGTTGAATGCTGACAACAGATTAAGTGTGTGGATGATAAAAGAACAATTAAACTTGCCAAAAACTATTGTGCATCAAATTGTGACCGAAAATCTGGGAATGAGGAAAGTGTGTGCAAAATTGGTGCCGAAGGTGTTAACTGATGAACAAAAACAAACACCCTACAGCCCAGATCTCGCTCCCCCAGACTTCTTCCTCTCCCCCCGACTGAAACGGGTCATGAAAGAAAGGCACCACGGCTCGGTCCAGGCCATCAAGAGGACGTAACGAGGGAACTGAAGAGCATTCCAGTTTCTGCGTTCCAGGGAGCCTTCAGTGATTGGCAGAGTCACTGGCAACGCTGTTTGATGCAGAAGGGGCATATTTTGAAAACTATTAAGTTGATGTGTCAAAATTGTCAATAAATGGGTTTACGAAACTTCAGTCCGACTACTTTCCGGACGGACCTTGTAATTATAATTGCTACTCATCAAGTTGTAATCATTATTGAAAAAGAAAATACCGAGCGACCGTGGCTCAATGACAGAGCGTTCGCTTAGCATTCGGGAGGTCCCACGTTTGCGCCCAGGCCCGGCTAGCTATCTTGACTTAGGATTTTCCACGACTTTTTCCTCAGTTACATCAGGCAAACGCTGGGATGGTATCTTCAAAAACTAGGCCCTGGAAACTAGGATCTTTTCATATCCCTTCACCCACCTATCCTGGCATGAGCCAAAGACGCCTTAAAGCTATAAAAATTACTTCAAATTCAATGAAAAATTATTCATAAATAGTGAAAATGCCCCCAAGCAGTTCCATTATCAGCGGTAAAGAAGAAAGACATAAGAAACATGTCGAAATATATGCCGAAAGTGGGCTGATCCTTCTATAAAAAAATACTGAATATCTGAAGCAGTCGTTCATTATTTTATTGTTAAAAGTCAGACATAAATATCACCTTTTAAAAGGATATCATTAACGTAAAATTTATTTAATGTAACCCGTTTCCGAATATGCGGGTTTAAAAGGTATGGTCATTTTCTTTTATAGTAAAGACATTTTTACAGAAAGAAAAATTCTGGGTTCACGGTAGAAAAGCACTGGCCCGGATAGCTAGGGGTCGTGGGTTCGTGTCCTACCCGTAAACCAGATATTTCTTTTCTTTAAGATGTCCTTACTATTAAAGTTTCAAACCTCTGTTGGGTTAGCAGCATTCAATTTCATAATTAATGGTCATTTTTTTACCACTTTGTCGTATCACAAAGAATTAACAAAAAAAATAATTCACAAAATTTTGTACACAATTGTCGTATCTCCATAGACAACATGATACTAACTGCCAAACGGACACTTTCCGGAACATGTCACTATAGGGTCATTCCATGTCATAACGAACAAAAGGGGTTGCCACTACTTTTTGGATTTTGATGAAACTTGGCAGTGTGATTGGGATGAATGAGAAACTGAGATTCTCCAAAGACTAAAATTTTAAATTACATAGTTTCGGTTTTAGAGGGGGTCATACTTTAGGGGTTAGCCACCATCTTGGATGATTTACTACTCTGCCTCAAGACCGAAAATAAACAATATCTCCGTAAATATTAGAGGTACAAGGTTGAACCAGGTGTCAAATTAAAGCTGTTGTAATGAACTTTCCAAATATGTAATTAGTTTTAGCCTCATTCGCACGTAATTGTGCAAAAAGTGCAAAACCGTGCAAAATTTACGCAAACTTTTTTGATAACTTTGACCCCCCAATTCCTAATTTGGGGTAAAAGCAGCGAAATGAGCTTTGGAATATTACTTTTAATTGTGTATTTGCTTAAAATGTAGTGTAATCACTAGTGAAACATGCAACTGTAATTTAGGTCAATCCATCAGAAATCGTCCATTTTGGTTGCTTCAGCTCATTCAACAAATTTTATTTTTTATATTTATATCCCTTGTATGAGAATAGTACAAAACATGTATTGTTTTATTTTTATCCCAACAAATTACTAATGGCGGCAACTTTTGTATTGCAGCGCATGCCACTATTTGTGTTTGCAGTTGTTTACGGAAAATCTAATATCTCCGGAGTGTTTTATCATATAACATTGAAACAAAAACCATTTTTTCCTTAAAGTCTGCTTGATAATTTTAGTCCTGTGTATGAAAAGCCTAAAACGTACTCGAACTGGTCAAAATGGCATCCAAATATGATTGTCGAAATAGAAACAATTGCAGTTTTCACGGTGCTTTTTTCGACGGAAGGGATTGAATGTAAAAGTTGATTTTTTTGTACACTATTACGTATTAAAGTATATTCAATGTATACAAAATACGAAGGTTAATATTTGTTTCCTTAATTTTATATGCATTTTTGAAAATCCAAAAATTTATATTTTATGGAAATTGATGGATGCATACTAAGGAATATTTGGATGCTATTTTGACCAGTTCGAGTACGTTTTAGGCTTTTCATACACAGGACTAAAATTATCAAGCAGACTTTAACAAAAAAATGTTTTTTGTTTAAATGTTCTATGATAAAAGGCCCCGGAGATATTACATTTTTCGTAACCGTCTGCAAACACAAATAGTGGCATGCGCTGCAGTACAAAAGTTGCCGCCATTAGTTAATTAGTTGGAATAAAAATAAAATAATACGTGTTTTGTAGTATTCTCATACAAGGGATATAAATATAAAAAATAAAATTTGTTGAAAGAGTTCAAGCAACCAAAATGGACGATTTCAGATGGATTGACCTAAATTACAGTTGCATTTTTGACTAGTGTTTACACTACATTTTAAGCAAATACACAATTGAAAGTAATATTCCAAAGCTCATTTCGCTGCTCTCTACCCCAAATTAGGAATTGGGGGGTCAAAGTTATCAAAAAAGTTTGCATAAATTTTGCACGGTTTTACACTTTTTGCACAATTACGTGCAAATGAGGCTAAAACTAATAACATATTTAGAAAGTTCATTACAACAGCTTTAATTTGACACCTGGTTCAACCTTGTACCTCTAATATTTACGCAGATATTGATTATTTTCGGTCTTGAGGCAGAGTAGCAAATCATCCAAGAGTATTAATGTAGCAAATGTTTACCTTCCGCTCCTGTAAAGCTGGGTTTAGTGGAGATACGATAATGTAATCTGCACTCTCAATATACTCCATTCGCCTTTTTCGAACTTGTATACGGAATGTTATACGTATAGAGATGTTATACGGAATTACAGTCGAAAAGTGTCTTATGAACGTGACGACGTGACGCCCAGAATCGCTCCTAAATGCATCTTGTGTAAACAATCCTTAAGTAAAAGAAATTGGCCATGTTCACTGTTGGTGTATTTGAAAATATGTGCATCATCTGATAGCTGAAGGGAATATGTGTCAGTAAAAAAATGGATCACGTCCATAAATTTAAATTTCCATTCTAACTTTTGCAATACGGGTATATTTCTAAGAAGTAGGATCATTCTTCAGTTTTCCGCAGTAGGGGAAAATATAGTTATCTTGAAATGTGACAAAATGGACATAGCCCATTATTTTACTCAAGGGCTCTATTTCGGGATTGAATAAGAAACTGTAATCAATTTATTGAAATTATGGACATGATTAAATTAAACTTTGTGTCAAATCTACTTACGATAACAATTTCAAATCAGTACGAATATATTGAGAGTATAAACTGTCAATAGCTTACTGCTCATCTAGTTTATGCCAAGTATTTATACTAAAATTTGTACTAAAATAGTTACAATTTTGGTGTGTATATGTGTGTACCATACAAACAATTTGTACTAAAATTTTCGAGCATCAATTTTGGGATAGAGCAGATTGCGCCTACTAGTAAAATTAAAATTAATAAATACTAATAATATTTTTAGCAGACCTTTATTCATGCCGGTAACAAAATTAATGAGAATTTAATGGTTCTATTGTAGGAATTAGAACTGTATGATGCCGTGGTAAATGTACGTTGTTATGAGTTAGCTGCGCTGTTCCTCTGCTCAATCTTTGTACCCAAATGTGGAACTAGTGGGCAAGCTGTACCACCCTGTAGGACTTTGTGCCACGGTAAGCAATATTTACGTTATTAATTTTTAATTTGTAGACACCTGTGTCTTATTTTTCTTAAATTGTGATAATTTTCTAATATTAAAAGTAATTGTTATTTTATCTTGACTTGTTTCTTATACACTCAACTGGAGATTATATATATTTATCGAGACAGGACAGGCAACCGTCGCTTCAAAGGTCTGGCACCAATTAAGAGGAGACCCCTTACTTCCCCTTGCTAAAGGTTAAGAAAACTGCAAGACAAGTTCAAAGCTATATACATCATGTCTGTTCGTTTCCTTGTCGACAAGTTCCAAATCGGAACTACTATGGTTACGAAAGTAGTTGAGGTGTCGTTAGAAAGCTCCCGGGAAAACTTTTCCAATGGTACATACATTATCTAAATCGGACGCTCACTGCTGAAGTCTGGTGGTAACACAGTGCACAGTGCTACCGCCTACTTATTGGGCTCCGGCTCGCTTGTTTATTTTACATTCTTTCTTCAGCGAAGTTATATTCGTCTAGAATTTGCTATTTTTTTTCACTTTTGTGGGTTTTTTTTGTTGCTTGTTTGGCTGTCTCTCGCAGTATCTTTGTAGGTACTTTATTATCCCGATTGATATCTTTGCTGTGTTGTATCTCTTCCAAGGCGTTGAATCTGTTTAGTTCTGTTGGTTTCTTCCTGGATTATCTGAATCTGAAATTTGCGGTTATTGCTCAGATAAGCTTCTTCCTATTTAATCTTGTATTAATTTTCAACTCACATATTACCATCCTGTGCTCACTAGAGATTTTGAAACTGTTCACAACTGATACATCTTAAACAATTTCCTTATTACTGGACAGAATATAATCTATTTCGTTTTAAGTCCAATTTACCTTTACCACGTCCGTTATTTCGAAGGTTTGTTCTTGGCGAACGTATTGTAACGTAAACGTTTATTGGCTTCTGAAAATTAAATTAATCTGATTTTCGTTTTGCGAAATCTTAAGTTTTGAACTTCCGTATCAATACTCAATTTAGTTGTGTATATATGTACCGGGTGTTTCAAAACTGATGTTAAATATTGTAGGCGTAAATTCTTATCGACCAAAGTAGAGAAACATATCTTAAAATACTAAATAAGAAGAATATTTGTGAATAAAAAATTGAAAACAATGCCTTAAAATAAAAGCTTGATGTTGGAAGTGGGTTTTTATCAACCAGGTAGATATCGGAAGCTCAAACGTGATGTTACTGAGTTAACACTCATGTTGAACTACTGTTTTAAAGGCACTACGTCAGTTTATTCGATATTTTGTTTCCCATAGTGATTATAAATATTTTGAGTCAAGTTCAAATGCCAGTGTTGCACATTGTCAATAATACACAGGGGAAATATTCAACAAGTTTATCTTGATAACCTTGCATGCATATTTTGCACAGTTTGCAATACTGCATTCTGTGCTTCACAGGATAAGTATACAAAGTTTGGCAATTTGGAATCGAGAGTGTGTTGTTTTTTCTCTGTAAGTGACATCACTGTACAAGTGTTCTATAGTGCAAAGAAGTTAGGGATATCTCACACACAATCAATGCAAACTCGTCGACTTTGAGCAACATTACCGCGTGTGGCAATGTTGAGTGTGGACACGTGTCGTGAAAGTGCGTCGTGGTTCTAACATGGAGCAAAGAGCTAACATCAAGCTTTGTGCGCGCGTGGATTACACTGCTACAGAAACATTTCACTTGCTGCATTCAAGTATATGGGAAGGGGGGAGGGGGCAATTGTTTATCCCGTGCGCGCGTATTTGAATGGTAAGGCGTTTCAGTGAAGGACGCAAGTCAATTGAATATGACGAGCATTCGAATGCACCAAGAACGGTGAGAACGCCGCCGGAATTTGTTTTGAAATTTCAGAGAATCATTACTGAAAAACGAAATTCTACTCATCGAATGCTTGCTAAAGAGTTACAAGTAAACAAGGAAACTGTAACAAGTACTGAAACATATGATGCAAGAAATAACACGTGTCAGACCTAAGTATCGGGATTTTTGCAGCTGGTGTCTGCTTCATGACAATTCCCACAGTCACAAAGCTTTAATTGTAAAGGACATCTCGGCTCGAAAAGGAATCTCTGTGTTGGCACAATCTCCCTATTCACTGAACCTGGCTCCGTACGATTATTTTGTATTTCCTAAACTAAAAGTTGCACTGAAGCTGCACTACTTTGATGATATGCCAACAATCAAGAAAGTTACGACAAGCATTTTAAACAACATTTCACAAAATTACTTCCAGAACTACTTCCATGCACTGGTAAGCTGGGTGCAACGGTGTGTGGATGCAGGAGGACCCTACTTTGAATGATTCAAGGTCAGATACTTTTTATGAACATTGCTTATTTCTCATGGCACGAGTCTCAATTTCGAATTGCCGCACTGTGTACGAAAAAGTGTTCATTGAACTGACGTAGTCAAGAGGGTAAATATTTAAATAATAAAGCCAATTAGCACTCAACATCTCGGCATAGCACTGCTGGAAGCAAGTTAGCTAAATATTGCACGTGTAAAAGAAGATTGAATATTTGACAATAGTTACCTAGTTTCTTTTAACTTTGTCACTGATCAACGTTTCATGCAATAGGCATATTTATTTACATTACATAAAATCCTCGGTGCGAGAAATGAGCTGTTCATAAAGCAACCATAAAATGCAAGACTTATGCGAGAAATTCTCGCGTGAACGAGAAGCTAGTTCCTTCTAGCACCTGCGAGGCGAGTACAGAGTTCTTTCTCACAGCTGCGAGAGCGAGAACGACCTATTTCTCGCCTCGCGTGAAGTACTAGTTTTCTGATAAATGTGATGCTTTCATTTACTTGTTTAATACAACTTCTAGTCTTACTTTTAATTTTTTTTTTCTGTGTACGGAATAAGATTGCAATGTTACTGTTCTGAGGAAAGATGTTAATAACGTATTTTCTTCTTTCAAGAAACAATGCGTCGATGTGGATTCTTTCTTGAGGTCTTTGGGTTAACATTATTGGATACTGTAGATTGCGACAGGCTTCCGGAATCACCTGACACTGAGGAGTGCATTGGTAGACAAGAATATATTGAAGTTGATAGAAAATCCAGAGCGCCTGGTAAGTACTTACATTCTTTGTTCTTCTTCATTTATCTTTACAATGTATTCAATTACACCTTGAAAAAGGCGCAATAATTAACAGCTTTTATTGTTTATGTATGTCATGAAGTTGATTGGAATCGTCGTTTACTTTTGGAATTTCCACATCCATTAACACCGCAAGTGGAATCTGCAAGCATTTAAATAACGTCATTTTCGGTAAGAACGACGATAAGGGCTCCGTTGCATACTTCGTAATACTATGGGACATTTTAAAATATGTTGAATGTTGTATTTTATTTTTATTTCTTCTTCTGAGACCCTAAATAGCGAATGAACTGAAATAACAAGTTACTTATTGAAATTTAAAAAAAGATGGAAGTCCATTTGTTATTGTTGCAAGTCGATTGAAAACCACAGAAAAAGACGTGCTTTGTACATTTTAAACTCCACAGTTATCATTGCGAATACCTCCACATCAAACAAAGATTTGCTTGTAGTAGACGAACTATGTATGACAGTTTGTTAGAAGAGCCCTTCAAAGAGCAATTAAATGGTCTCATTATCTCAATTTTCCAATAATAGATAAAGCATGTTCTTTTCCTGTGTTCTACAATTGAAATCGTATCATTATTGTGCCTAATCTAGTAAGAATACGTTACCCTAAAGTTCCATTATCTGCGTTCGTTTGAATAAATAATGCGCTTTGTATATACATTCACTTGATAAAAAATCACAACTAACAATAATAGTTCAAAGTCATTGATGATTTCAGACACTTTCACCCAGGGGAAGGGATTTAGGTTCTTTGGGAGGGACTAATTTTGAAGAAAATTACTCTTAATTTTTAAGGCTTCCTTCTTTTCTACTGCTCAAGTTAGTTCCACTCTGAAAATTAAAATGAAAATTAAACCATCCCAGCAAAATCTCTGGAAAACTTGAGTCCAATCCTATTGGGAATAAGAAACTAACAGCACCACAGCAACTCGGCAGAATTTCGCTAAACATAAACGTGACAGTTTGCATATAAAAAACAAACAAAACACCTAAGCTAGGGTTTGTTCTTCGTTAAGCAAATAGAAACATCAGAAACAAATAGTAGGTACAACACTGCTGACATATGAACGTGTAATCCAAACACGATTTTCCTGGCACACACGTTAGAGAAAATAGGAAAGTGGGTAGAGATATTCATTATACTTGCCTGAAAGGACCTACCGATTAGGCAGCACACAACAAAGTTGACGAAGATGATAAAAGATTGATCATTTCCTGTACTTAGCACAAAATGATGCAAGGGTTATTTGGCGAAACACATTTTTAGATTCGTGCTATTTCGTTTTTGCTTCGAAACTGTCATTTATCCAAACAATTCTACATCTCCTGCATGGATTTTGGCAACAAAAACTGTGGTAAAATCTGTCACAACCCTATTCCACCTGTAAGGCAAAGAGCTAAACGAAACATAAATAGGAGCAATTACTAAGAAGAAATTAAACCACTATGTATATGACATAGATTAGATAGCATAGAATGCCGTCTTTAAGTGCTCCTACCGAGACGAGCCTGGTCAAATTTGGGAATAAAATACAAATAACAAGAAAAGTGAATAATATAACGTCATTCACGTTTCGTTCATATAAATTCAGTTAATATTTTTACCACTTATGTCGCCCCTGTATTGATTTATATAAAAATTCTGAACCCATAGATAAGATTAAAATTGTAGATAACGGCTGATAAATAACAATGTTTCTTAACTAAACAATATAAAGCGCAAGATTGGAAACAATTACGTCATCAAGTATGCATATAGCTTATGTGTATGTAAAATAATAAGAATTAGTGTAAAAGGGCAACTTCAGCAGAATGCTGTACCACGTCTTCATCCGAGGTCTTCCGAGCGCCCGAACAGGTAGCAGCTACCCAACGACCGGGAGCTCAGAACTCCTCGGACTACGGCCCCAAACACACCAAGTTCTCCCTTGGTGTTTCCTTCTTCGGACAGCAGTCCGCAATAAATCTATTATTTCCTCATCTTGCTTTGATTATTCTTTATTAGTTTATACCTTTATTCATTTTTATCATCAATTACACTTCATAACTTTATTCGCCAACTCGTCTTCAGCTAGGCAGGTAGGAGTTCCTCAACCTATTCCCGGTGTTGGTCCGTCTTCAAACTCCAGTCCATCTTCAGTCAGGCAGATAGGGGTATTGAACCTTCCTCTGGTTCCGGTCCGTCTTCAGCCAGGCAGGTAGGAGCCGTCGACCTATCCTAAGTGTCAGCCCGTCTTCAGCTAGACAGGCAGGCACTTTCCTGATTCCAGCCCGTCTTCAGCCAGACAGGCAGGCACTTTCCTGATTCCAGCCCGTCTTCAGCCAGGCAGGTAGGAGTCCTCAACCTTCCTTGGTATTCGGTCCGTCTTCAGCTAGGAAGGCGAATACTATTCCACCAGTTTCGGTCCGTCTTCAGCCAGGCAGGTAGGAACTTTCACCCATTCTAAGGGTATCGACCGTCTTCAGCTAGGCAGGTAGATGCTCTGGTCCTCGTCCCTTGCCCGTCTTCAGCCGGGCAGGTAAGGGTACTCAACCTTCCTTGGCGTAGGTCCGTCTTCAGCTAGGCAGGTAGGCGCTACTCAGCCCTCCTTCTTAGTTCTTTCTCTCCTCCTTCTGCTAATTAATAATATATTGCCTTTCAGCACGGCATCGAATCATGTAGCCGTGGCAGGTATATATTGGAAATATATTCTCCTGGGGGTCCATGTCAGCAGCATCTAGTGGATATCTATCTAATCTTCTTCTAGTGGATAGTAACACGTTACAATAATATGGGTCTAGTAACGTTCGTGTTACACTGATTATCAGATACTACTAATAAGAAAAGAGGACATCTATTATCAAACATTTCTGTGGATTAAAGCCTATACTACTGCTTAACCACACTCACTCAAACATTACAAGTGCTTAATTAACTAACACGTGACCAAGTCCAAACCAAAAACTAAAGTCGAAAAAGCAAAACTTGTATTAGCAGAAGAGGTGCACATCTATCCCGATGATCACAAAATATAATATTCGGGGCCAAATGAGCAGTTGAATAACCTATAGAAAAATTAGAGAAGACACTTAGAAACGATTACCAACAACTGTGGACAACAAGAGATGTACACTGATTGTCTAATCCTCGAAATCTATTTCTAGGAGATGAACCAACAGTTTATTTTAAAAAAACACACACACAGATTAGAGCTAGAAAGATTTTTAAATTTAAACAAGCGTGTATATTTAAACAAACCAAATGTAATGAGCAAATTGCACCTAATTTTATTAACTACTACGAAGGCAAGAAATGATCACTCTATGAAACTTTCCAAAGAAAGGGAATGCTTGGTCAATGAAAATCAATTTATAACAAACACAAGCATCGATTACATTCTTAGGCTTTTCAAAACTCATAATACTCATACATATATATTGAAAAAGAGGGGAGAGAACCAAATACATACCAATAATGCCAAACAATAGTTTTCTCTATTAACATTAAAATCCCTGATTTTAAGGCAGACGGGTAAATGACATGCTACGAAACCCAAATAATTGTGCCAACAAAGATTTAAACTAACTAAAAAAAAATAAGCTAAAATATTTGCAAACTCCCACCCGCAAGCTGCTTGGGGTTCAGAACTACTTGTGAGACGCAAAGTTCTTTGAACTTGAAAAGTTACACAAATGTTTCAGCAGATAATTTCATACACACATCAGCCAACTTAGAAAGATCCGACCCCTGCACACAAGAGAAAGGGAGTGCTGATTGAATTCCAAGGGTTCGGATTTCGATCCCCAATGATGAGATTATATAAACATTCTTTCTGGAGCTTACTTTTTTACTGGAGATAAGACGCTTTGGAAATACTCGTAAGCAACTCATATGTGGGAAGCAGTCATACACAGGATGAGAAAACTTTTTACTTACTTTCATATGATGTGTCTAAAAATTGTGAAATATAAGAGACAAATGCACTAAATTCTCCCGTGGGAATTTTCAATCCCCAGGAGAGGACTTTCCCTCCAGTACACCCCCTGGATTAATCTCTGCTCAAGTCTTATAGAAGAGTATATTCAATATGACGAGAACACAGCAATATTCTACCTCAAATTACAAACTAAATTAATATATATTCTACCACTTATCACATTTCCCAGTGTTTGATCCGTGCCATGAGTAATGAAGTTCACAATTTCCAAGGGAAGTTTTAATTTTAAGTCAGAAATATTGACACAAACTTCAATTAGGAATTTCACAATCTATGAAGACGTTTCGTTCTATGCCGCCTTTGCATCACATCCGCTTGGATGAACTATTTTGCGAGATGTAAAATAATAATTAGATGTTCCTTACGTATATGAATTAAAGAAATTAATTTGGAAATATGTATTTGACTGGCCATTTATTATTTCAAATATGATTTTGTCGTTTGAAAAGAAAATGATGCCCTCACAGGAAAATCACATTACTTCTTTTTCTTTAAAGTGGTTACGTGAGAACACAGCCAACCAGTAAGGACTTGACGTGTAACATGCGAAAATTATTATTGGCTTGAGTGGAGAAGTGTAATCCCGAAGGTGCAGTTTGTCGTTGGAAGTGACGGTCCTCCGGGAGGCAATTACAGGTATCTTCTCTCCCGTTCCGACGGCCATCGTGTCCCTGATAGGAACGTACTTATAATCCACTGTTTCTTTGAGGAAAGTCGCTGGAAGAACACTTCCATATCTTTAACTTATATCTAGAGGATACTGTGCGTAAATGTACTTAGTTTATTACATGGAGAATAGTATAGTTTCATTAATCTCCGAAAGAAACAACAGGGGCTGATATCGAGATATGAGGACTAATACAATCTATTAAAAATGTAGAAAACCACGTAATATTCATCAAACCTATTTCACTGACACGATGCGAATAGAATTCTGAAGGCAAGTACAAAGTTTTATAATGAACATCATTAGATTGATTAATATTACCTAAATATGTACAATTATGTACTTGTATGTACCAAGTCTGAAAAACATGTCTTACACAAAGACTTCTTGCAGAAGAAGTTATATTTGTTTCTTCATTTAATGATTCGGATACACTCCTTAATCAATGGTATAGAAATACATAATATTATATCCAATATTAGAACCCGAGACATGTGACCAAACTGTATTGTGTAGTACCATAATTTACTAAGGGCAAAGTTATGTAAGAAGTTCTTAACGAAAATAGTTTAATTAATTGTGTACAAAATCTCTTTATGATTTTCACTTACGCTTGGAAGGAAAAGTTACCTACAGTATAAAATAAAGAGCAAGAGATAAAAAGAACTGTTGCTAATTAACAAGAAGGTAAACTAGAAAAGTCTTCAAGGGAAGAAAACTCATGTCCAAGAATTCATAAAAAAGAAGATTTCACTTAAAAACCTTCACAATGTCATACAAGATGTTGAAGGAGCTATTAAGTCATTTTTTTTTCAAAAAGCGGAATGAAAATATGATATCCCTTACAACGTGTGAAAATCAATTTTAAAATTTGAAGGTTGCCGTAGCCCTGCCTTTTAAGCGAGGAACTTTTTGACTTGGCGCAAGTTCTTACTGGGAACTTGTTTTCTACTTTTACGAAGGGAAATAATCTTTTATTTTGCTCTTATTGAAAGTATTTATAGTACGCAATATCACTGCAGTATATATTGAATGCGTACTAATATAATTGTTTATCAACGAGGCTACAAAATTCTCATTATCATCATCACTGGACTATTATTAGTCATTACATTTCAAAATTTTATGCGTTTATATTCTGTAGTTTCCAAGAGCGTGGCAAATCTCGAAAAAGAGAACATGGGCATCACATTTTTAAAGCAATATAGGCTATTATTTCTTCCTATTTTTTTTTTTTTTTTTGTAGACACACTGCACACACTAGAAATGATAAATGCCATAGCAAATGTAAACTTGTTCGGCTGGAGGGGGGGATGCGGCGTTGGACCAACACTTCGTATGACCAACAGCACAAATCGGCGTACGACCAACACTTCAGGCAAAAAAAAAAAACTGTTTTGGTCGAATGACGTGTTCGTTCAACGCAGTTTGGGTTGAACGCCGACTTCACGAAGTGTGTTGGTCTCATGGTGGTGTTGGACCAACGCCGTGTTAGTTCTACGCAGGTACCTAAAAATAAATTTTATCCTTTCAGGTTATATATCTGAGGCGTTGACAATTTTGTTGTTGGTCGTATGAAGGCATTTGTCCAATGCCGTGCTAGTCGAACACCGTTTTGGTCCTACACATGTAGCTCGCTCAGCGTACCTACACTAAAAAAAGGAAATTAACAGACAACTCCTGATTGCCGAACAGTCTAATCAGGTTGCAACGTAAACTTGCTCCAGACGCACAGTGCGGCCGATTCCATAAAAGCTGGACAAAAGTCAAACACGCAAGTGAATGATCTCAAAATCTGTACTCGTTTTTTTTTTTTTTTTGGTGGGGAGGGACTTTGCTGATTACGAATCCGAGGTCACAGTTGTAAAATGTAACCCCCCCCCCCCTTCATACCCTATTGAAACCCCATATTTGTGAAACATACTGTATATCCTGTTACAATGAAGATCAATATCATGTTCATGGTTTTTTGGGTTACTGATTACGAATTTGAAATCAGAGTTGCAAAATTGAGCCCCCTTAACAACATTTTAACATTTTAGCATATACTTAAATGATAATTGTTGTTAATGAAACGTGATTTTAAAAAAAATGGTTCCTGATTGGATTTTTGGGGCCATTTTGAGTCCGAGATGGCGACTTTTTCAACATATTGTAATATTTACCTAAAATACTGGTAATGATACACTTTTATGACAAATTTCATTTCTATAGCGGAAACCGTGTGGAAAATGGATTTTTGGGTTCGCTATTTTGGATCTAAGATGGCGTCTTTCGAAACATTTTGTAATATTTTTTTTAACCTACTAATGATCATGTACGTTCATATCTAATTTGGTGTTTCTAGCTTCGGCGGTTTAGGCTCTGCACTCTATACAACAATAGGTTTGGCGGCCATTTTAGATCTAAGATGGCGACTTTTTCAACATGTTGTAATAATTTCCTAAACTACTTGCGATAATACACCTTTGTTGCAAATGTCGTAGCTCTAGCTCTAACGATGTGGAAAATGGATTTTTGGGTCCGCGATTTTGAAACGATTGAATAATAAACAGGGGATTTTTATGTTTTATATTGACGAACAGACATTTGAATCTACCTTACAATAAGTCTGACAGCGGGACAACACGGAACAACATAATAACTTATCGCATTTTAACACTTTCAATTAATAAAAATAAATAATAATTATTGTTTCACTAATAATTGATATTTGATAAATTATTATTTCGTAACTTTTTTATATATTCTACGTACTTTCAGACGTTGATTCCATTTTATTTGATTATGATCTGCTTCAATCTAAAGTTTCTTTACAACTGACATAAAGGTGTATTGTCACTAGTAGTTAAAGAAAATATAACGAAATGTTGAAAAAGTCGCCATCTTGGATTCAAAATGGCCGCTGAACCCATTGTTGTATAGAATACACAGCCTAAACGGCTGCAGCTAGAAATATCAAATTTGGTAACACTATATATTATCATTTGTATGTTACTAAAATATTACATGATGTATCCAAAGACGCCATGTTGGATCCAAAATGGCGGACCTAAAAATCAATTTTCCACACCGTTTGAGCTAGAGATATGAAATTTGGCATAAAGGTGCATTATGACGAATAGCTTAGGAAAATATCACAACATTTGGGAAAAGTCGCCATCTTGGATCCAAAATGACCGCCCAAAATCCCATTTTGCACACCGTTTGAGCTGGATAAATGAAATTTTACTTGAAGGTGTACCATCACAAGTAGGTCAAGATAATATAAGAAAACTTTCAAAAAGTCGTCAACTTTGATCCAAAATGGCCACCCCAGAAACCCAATTTCCAAATCATTGATGGTAGAGAAACGAAATTTTCTTTGAATGTGTATGACCAAGAGTAGGTTACAATAAATGGGGCAAACCTTCCTTCTGAGGGCGCAGCCCCCCGTGGGAGGGTGCAGATGGATACCATGGTGGTGTAGTTCAGCAGGGAGATTTTGGTTAAGATAAACGAGGCACATCCTCTCAAAAGCACTGAAGTTGGAGGGCGAACCCCCTACGGAGGTCTGGGGCAGCGCTCCTAGCTAAACAAAGCGAGTAAACAAAACAGCTTGGATCCGACTTGGAATGGACGTATACAGCTCCTGAATCGTGGTGTGTGGAATGTTGTACCATTCTTCCTCCAAAACATGCTCCAGTTCCTTAAGGGATGATGGTGGAGGGTAATGAGACCGAACACGCCTTTCTAACACAGACCACAATGGCTCAATGATATTCAGATCTGGTGATTGTGGGACCCAGGGGAGGTGTGATAGCTCCTGGTCATACTCCTCAAACCATGATTGCACCGTTTTTGCAGCGTGACAGGGTGCCAAATCATCTTGGTAGATGCCATCACCATCCGTGAACAATGTGTGGGCCATGGGTAGAACCTGGTCCCCCAAAGTGGCCTCATACGCCTTAGCATTCATCATTCCATGCAGGGCTATGATGGGACCTGCAGAAAACCACGATATCACTGCCCATACTGTAACAGAACCACCCCCATGCTTTACAGTTGGGCGCAGACAGTCTGGATCATAGGCCTGCGACGGTGTTCTCCATACGTAAACACGACCGGTTGTTGGAAACAAGGTGTAGGTCGATTCATCGGAATACATTACGTGTTTCCACTGATCAAGCGTCCACTCCTTGTGGTCCTTGCATCACTGGATACGCCGCTTCGCATTTACTGCTGTGACCAGAGGTTTGGCGATCGCGGCCCTGCCATGAATTTTCATTTTATGAAGTTCTCGTTGCACTGTTTTTGATGACGGGTTCTGTAGGCCGGAATTGAGTTCAGACGTAATTTTCATTGCAGTGGTCTGCTTTTTAGCTGCTACAATCCGTTTTAATGCCCTCCTGTCCCTATGGGACAGGATTGTCTTTCGACCACTGTTGTGCTTTGCAGACGTTGTTTGCCCATGCATGCCGACGCAGTGCCTGTCGATACCCCCACAATGGTCGCCACTGTTGTCACTGAAGCTCCAACCAGACGGGTACCAACGATCATGCCTCTTTGGAAATCTGTCAGGTCGCCCATTTTACCGCACCATTTGCACACCACGACACTCACAGGTGAACTGGGTACTGCTGACGGAAGAGGAAGGTCCACATGACACATTGAAAACAAAACACGATCGGCAACCGCAACACGTGGTGTACAGTGGCGGGCCACACTTACGTGTCCTGTATGACGTGTTTTTAGAATTTTTTGTCCAACCCCTGTATATATATGTGTGTATGTCTTGTGGGGTATCGTTGAACAGCTCTTGATGAATAATCTACAAAACAATAATTAGTTTCTCGATAGCTCTCATATAGGCGAGATTTGGATTTTTGAAAATAAAAAAAAACTTCGAGATCTACCTCAGCCTGTAGGCCTACCGAAAGGGATTTTATTCATTCTGAATTCAAACTGGGACATTCTGCACAGCAAGCTGCTGAAAACATTAAAAGTGCATTTGGGACAGGAATGGAGAATGAACGCACCATTCACCGTTAGTTTGTCAAATTTCGTTCCGGTGACAACACTGCAAAATATACCCCGTGGGTACCGACCAACATCATGTTGGGATGAGCTACTCAGGAACACCGTGCAAGCGGAACCTCGGAAAGTGTTCGTGCCATTGCAGACGAGTTAGGCATACACCATAACACACTGCCAGTCGGTGGCTCAGTGCGATCGGTAAGGTGAAAAATTGGACTCCTGGGTGCCACGTGAGTTGACACCAGCCAACAAGAATCGCGTCTGGAAGCGTGCAGTTTTGTGAGTGTAAGGTATAAGCGGGAAGGTTTTTTGCTTCGGATTGTCACTTCAGATGAAACATTGATTTACTATGACAATCGTAAACAATCACGACAATGGTTGTATCGTGATCAACGTCTAGAAGAGTGACATAAACCACTTCTACACCCACGGAATTTATTGTTTCTGGTATGGTGGTCTATGGTAGGAGTGATCCATCATGCCCTCCTCAGGCGAGGTGAAACTATCACTGCTGATCGTTACAATGTTGAAATCCATGAAACGCACAGAAAAGTTGCGCACAAGAATCCGGCAATGGCCAGCAGACATGGTGTCCTCATGTTGCATGGCCACACACTTCGCGTAAATAACAGTTCAGACTCTCCATGAGATGACGTAACCTATTGTATGAAAGAGAAGAAGTGTTATTTGAGTGACTGAAGATGGATTGTCAAAAGACACAGATCGAATTTCGTACAAGTGTTGTTATTAAATTTACGATACAATGTAGTTCCTTGTAATGACCGGTACTATGTGAAAACAACAGATTGTGCTACAAGTCCAACAACTTTTGTCCTGTTTCTTTAATGACATAATCTGCTCAAAGAGCAGCACATCTTCTGTATCTTCTCAAGACTGTTTGGTATCTTGTTATTGTTATTTTATTGTTTGGAGCGAACGGTCTATTAGGTAGATTTCGACGAAAAATGTACCTATTGAGATCGGTACGATATCTATGTATGTTTACATATATATATTAATGCGCTAGCGGCCATAATTTCGAAGATATCTGAACCAAATTTTAATATGTTAATAGCTCGCTATGTTCGTTAATAAGCAAAATCGGCCCAAGGGGGTAGAAATTTTGAAAATATACATTTATA
>JAGDQP010007059.1:23312-69165 GCA_022664845.1 Lepisma saccharinum
TTTGAATCAAATTTTATTATGATATTTCTAGGCTTATTACTGGTAGCTCGGCTAAGTTCGTTAATGAGTAAAATCGGACCAAGGGGGTTGAAATTTTGAAAAAAATATATATCAGCCCCTATGGAGTTTAGAAGGAACCTTTGTCAGCATAAATTATAGTACTCCCTATGAAGTTTACGGTGACACCAACGATTCAGGTGTTGTGGGGGTACGAGTGGGGGCTGGGGGTGGGGGTGGAAATTTGAAATTTTTAAAAAACGTCTTGTGGGGTATTGTTGAAACGCTCTTGATTATTAATCTATAAATCAATAACTAGTTTCTCGAGAGCGCTCATAAAAGGCGAGATTTGAATTTTTGAAAATAAAATAAAACTTCGAGATCTACCTCAGGCCTGCCGAAAAGGATTTTTCTGTTTGAGAAGTGTCATGAAAACATGTTGGAATGGACAATATTGGGCTTGAACTTTAGAAAATATTTATTTTCAAAAACACAAGTTTTGTAAACCGACTAATGGACATGGAAAACATTTCATTGTTGTCTCGATTATGTTAGTTCTCTGGTATGTAAGTGACTTTGCTCGTTGCCTTTTAATCAGATTCTCGGTTCTGATGCTGTCAACAGGTCGAATCTAGTAGAAGTGAGATTAAAAATGACCAAGTCTGACTCGTGACTAACAAGGGAGGTTATCTAAGTGAACTATTTTGAAACTTCGCTGGTGTATCGAGTGGTTAAAATTAGGAGAAACGTAGAATTTTGTTTGGCTGGAAAATGTTTGGAGGGGGCAATATCCCCTTCAAAGTTCAAGAATGACGCAATGTGGAAGAGAAAACACAAAGGATTGTACACTGAATACATGTAAATTTTGTACGTGAATAACACAGAAGATGTAATGGAACACATAAATGTAAGAACAGTAACCCATGACATTACAGTTGTACAGACATGTTAAAATGAAACAAGTTGTTTCTTACGTTTGAACAAGCCAAAGGAGGCGAAAGACCTGTCCTCAGACCCGGATTTATGACTGCTAGAATCGCCGTATGTGCCTAGGCGCCTTCGGGTATGGGTGGGCAAGCTGAGCTCAGAGAGTTTTTTTTTTGCTGGCCCCATCACGCGCACCTTCTCGCCAACGGTGACTAATGAACAGACATGAGTGTTACCACTATCTATAAATAAAGCATGCATTAGGTCGGTGTTGCTAGGAATCATGGTTTGTTTAATTTGATTTGGATTTGCAGGTTTTAAGGACGGCAACTGCATTATCGCGGAATTGAAACATGCTGAATTTTGTATACCAGGCTAAGACCATATATCAAACCCAAAAATGTTCGGTAATTATTGAACTGTGTGTGTGGTAACGATAGCTACCTTGTAATTCAAGGGTCCCGGGTTTACATTCTGGTGGGAACACAAGTGTTTCGGAGCGCACGTTAAACTCTATAAGTCCCGTCCTTAGGACGTAATCTTCATCGGATTGAAGGCAATTGCAAACCAATATAGGTTCACCTTGACCTTCAGGTCAGGACCTGCCTTCATACAGAACACCCACCATCATCATGGTGATAATTGTAAGCACACAAAACCAAATCAACATTATTGTATGGCTGATGGGTTACCCCGCTCGCTTTCTATGAGTGTGGTTACGGACTCAAGTCCCGTCGGTGTTCATTGAACGGAGTGGTTCGGAGCCCACTTTACAAAATACCTCTAGACCCGTCATTATAAGCCTACTAAGTTCGTTTAGGATCTTAATAACAATTAATAAAACAAAAGAGTAACTTGGGCCTTCGTTTCCATTAACATGTACAATGTGGAGAAGGTATTATCTGTTTACTTTCATTCTTTCTGAGATAAGCATTAACACTTTCAGTGTGATGATAATGCTGAAAATGATTCATTTGAAAGTAATCAGTATGATTTGCGAACACGCTTATTGAATGGAATCGAACTATTTTTATGGCCATGCGACACCTCTAGCTCAGAGTCAGACTGGGGTAGGGGAAATGATAGGGATGTGGGAACAAAATCGGCAAGAACATATATTTTAAGGTACAATCTGTCGTGCATGACTAAGGGAAAAACCTTCAGGATACATGGAAATGTTGAAAGGTACCAGTCCGGCATTTGCATGGTATGATTGAGGGAGAACCGGACCATCGTTTCTAGAACTTTGCGATTGCTAAGCTAACGCTTTACCAACTGAGCTACAGCTACTGGGTATTTCAGTTACCTTCGCCGAGTCACCGTAGTTCAGTGTCAGATCGTTGTCGTAGCTTTCGGGAGGTCGTGGTTTCGATCCTAGTGGCCGACTATCCTTACTGAGTTTTTTCCAAGGTTTTTCCACAGTCACAACTTCAACATAGGCCCTATCCGACACCTTTCCGAATCTTTTCCCCTCCCCTATCCCGGTCTGAGCCTTAGATGCCTAAAGACCATAAATAAATAAAATTCAGATTTCAGTGATGAAATTCATGCAATTTGTTTATGTACGATGTGCATACGAGAAGCTCTGAACTGGGATTCACGATTTCGAATTTCGCTTGTAGGGGGAGGGGGGTTCCCAACTACAGTCTTCGCGAGTTGTCCTTAGCAAAAATGCTCCCCCCTTATTGGAAACGCAGTAATTACGATTTAGAAACAAACCAGGCCAATTTCTTTCCCTTATTGTTTCTGGTTGTAAAATTGCAAAGAGTTATTATATAAACGTCACATGACCTAGGCTTACGATATAGTAAGACCAGATACATTCTTACTGTAATTTCAACTTGCGCTGTGAACATACTTGTTGCGATCTGACAAACGCTTCCTTCAGGCCCGGCAATACTGCTTGGCTCCACAACAAGTCGAGGCAACAGCGATAGGTTTCGAATACAGTTCGTGTCCGTGGATTCAAGATCGCTGTTTTTGACAACGAAAATCGCCCAGGTCTGATCTAGGACCATTACTTCCAGCGCCCCCTCAGCACACCTCTTCTAATTTCCCCCTTCCTACTTCACATTATGACAAACTGCTCTGCTCTGCCTTCTCGCCATTTAATAATAATAATGATGGTAGGGCCTTATGTGAAATACGGTACTCTCATAAGCATCATTGGTTAGGTCATTACATTTTCCTCTCGCTTCTCAAACTGATTCATTCTTTTTGTCACTTCTCTTTATGTCGGAAAAAGAAATGTAGGTTTACAAAATTGAACCTTGCAGTGCATCTATCAGTTCGTATATCGGTCCACCCATCAATATGTCGTTCCTAAATTTGCAACTTCAAAGCTACAAAATCTCTAGGAATTGGAAAAAGCGTCGCTACACTCTCATTCGCTACGTTGAATACGTGGGCTACGGCTCTTTAAATTTTTAATACCATCTCCGGGAACATTTATCTCCTGAAGATATAAGATTAGGGAGAAAAATAAGACTCGTTTCTACTGTAATAAAAAACAGGTTGGCATAATTTTGAATTTTTTAAGGCCTTTAGCCCTCTATCGATCAGACCGGGATGGGTTATGAGAGAGAAGCGCCGGCGTCTTAGTTAAAGTACCACCCTGAAGTTCGTGTGGCGAAACTGAAGGAAACTCTGCAAAACCTCAGTCAGGACGGTCGCCAGCAGAATTCCAACGTACAGCTACTACCCGTTGAGGACCCGTAAAGACAAGTTATAGAGGGGGAGCTGGGGTACTCTCTATGGACCCCTCCAGGACTAAATGAAACTAGTATTTTTAGAAGCGTCCTTCCCTGATTCACATTAGAAATGTTAACACAAGAAAAAAGTGTTCCGAAGGGCCAAAATCCAATATGGCCGCCAGCCGCAACATACATTTTTTTAAAAATCATACCTATGTTACTCAATTTTTTGTAGAGAAGAAACTAACAACAATGGAATTATGAAACATACCTTGTTTTATTTGGTGAATAACAGACAATTAGAGAATAATATTGTTATGCGTATATTGGTCTTCGTTTAGAAGAAAAAGAAGGCGAAATCTAAAAAAAAATTATTTGTTACATAATTTTATATTTCTCTTTTTCCTTCGACTTACGCGACTGTTACTTGGACGTCAAATTTACTACTAAAATATTTTGCTGGCTGTCCTCCATCAACATACAAGAACCTATGGTTTACACTTGCTTAGTTACGGAGAAAAATATAATATATAAAGTAAGGAAAATTTTGGTACAAAGCTTGAATTCACAAGAAAAAATATTTGGTAAAAACCATTGATACATCGTAAGAATAAGACAATACATACACGATTGAAACATGCTCAAATCTCTAAAACAATGGTTTTCTTCTCATCAGTACTCCTACAGGAATATTTGGAAGAAAATTTGACTGACATCAGTTTTGTAATTCTAAAAATTAATAGAAATTTCTCAGATATACAAATACATAATCATACATTACATAGGTATATATTTTCAGAATACTGTTTAAATATTTTCGTAACTCTACATTGATAAATAATATAGATTTCTCCATGTGCAACATTAAAATAAATAGCGTTTTTAAATATCGAGTTTTTTAAAATGGATTATCTTTTTCTTTGCATATGCGCACAAGAATTTGCTAAGAAAAATAAGGTGATGAAGACTCTTATGACTAAAAATTATAAAGTTATACTATTAGTTATTTTTAAAGTTAGTTGAAAATACATAAAATTTATAAAGTGCGTTAATAATAATTGATAAAACCTTTAAAGCAAAGAAATTTAGAGTGATGCATGAAAAATAATACAACAGAATGAGAAGCATTTAAATAAGTGAAGTTGCCTGTGCAAGTAGGTAATAATGAAGTGAACATGATTAGACAACGTTTCTCAATATATAATGATGTATAAAAAGCACTTGATAATAATTTTAATGAAAGCATTCTACATAACTATTATATAAGAAATCTAAGAATATTAAATTCACAAACTTGTAAGGTGTATTTATATATGTATATATGCATAGGTTATCTTTATTCGTTTCTGTCAGTGCGTAGTAGTCGATTATCATTTTAAAAGAAACTGTCTGCATGATATGAAAATTTACGTTGTGGAATGAAAATTAAACTTAACAAATTACTTATTTGTTGAAAATGCAATAAAAGAAGAATGATTGGTTTTGATTTATTAGTGTGAAGTATCTTGAAAGAGTGACTATAATCGTAAAGTGAGAATTATGGACCTTACTAAGGTTAGTTTGAAACGAAATAATGGATTGCATGAAAAGTTGAAAGGAGAAGGTACTATTCGAGTTCGCAGTGCGCATCCGTTAGGTATATCGGACTTATTAAATTTATATCCGCAGAAGAATAACAGGTGGTACGTAAACTACTTGATCATTGTACGCTTAATAAAATCGAGACAGATTGTTTATATGCATAATTCAATTTATGTAGATAATTTACTCTTCAGACAATTTTGAGAGATACGGACAAATAGCTTTCATATAATTAAAGAATGAATATGTGCATGAATGTATGTGACTGATGTGAACGACCCTCTGGGTAATGTAACAAAGTTAGAACGTTGAATATACCTTTTCCGTATTGCGATGCTAGCCTTTTTTGTTAATGATCTCTTCCTTTTTCAGGAATACGCATTTCCTCAGGTGGTAGAATATCCTTATGGGGTATTCCCATTCAGTTGTAATTGCGTCAGAGGTTCGAAGCCAGCTTAATGGCGGTTTTAGGATACAAATGGTGTTTCCCACGATAGTGATGATCACTTACGTAGGTGATTCCTATTGTAGTCGTAAGCCAATTTGCGACAAAAATTGTTAGGATACGTTTCTCGTGGATGATTTACCAATTTCTTGAGACTTATATTGAGGAACGTGTTACGTGTAGCAAAAGAACCCTGACTTAGGTGACAAAATTCCTATTCCGATGTTTTTGCCATAATTTCCTAAGTGTACGATCAGTTTTTACCCTCAGTGTATTTCCCGTAAAATTCTAGCTCAGAATGACATATTATACGACAGTCTACTCATTTAAATCAATCGAAATTACATATGGCGAACTTCAAGATGGCGGCCATGAAGAATATACCATCTACGAAGTTGCGCCTTCCATTCCGTACCCAATACTATTTATTTACTTTCCATTTCTTTCAGCAATTGAAAAGTTTAATGGTGTTTCAACACTTTTATATCACTTTCCACATACAAGAAGAACACTACTGTATCATCAATATCTCTCAAACTAATTGCGCTCGGGTTACCAAAATTTGCATGCGTACATATTTTGACATCCTAATCATGACTCAGGGAAAAACTCATAACTTTTTTCTTCACCATTTGAATGTTTACTTGTTAACTATCCGTGCCATTCTACAGATTCTACTCAATTTTATACTTGCACCAGTGTGGGTCTCTGGTAACTATACCCTGCGAACGACCTTAGCGGCCTTTTTTCTTGGAATGCCACAGAAACAGATGTCCTCTGAATCCTGGATTTTTACGACCAGCGTGTGTTGACAGGGTTGTTGTATCCTCACTCTCCACCTTCGCCGGTGCCTATGTTGCCAAGTTCCTCTTGTGTTCCACCCTTTAAATTGAAATTATAGAACAGCCTTCTTGTACTGTTTGGTTATGCTATTGCTAACTTGTGCCAGTGTTGATTAAGTTACATCTGTACTGAAATCTTTTTGAGTGTGTGTGTGTTAGAAGCTCAGGTTATACGACATGTTATGTCAATTTTCAGACCGTAGTTACAAGGTGAAAATTCTGGTAATGAAAATCCAATACAACGTACTTCCAGGTAGGAGCCGCCAAACCCAATACCAAGTACTTCCGGGCAGGGGACGCCAAAAAAAACAGTGTCTCAGTTGGGACAGGTTGGAAAACAAGAAAACCTCGATTCAAGGCATATATATGACCATCCCCGTTGACCTAGTCGTTAGCGTGTCTGACTACGGATTGAGGGGTCCCGGGTTTGATTCCCGGCGCTGCCAAGCATTTTTTCCAAGGCATGTGGGTCTGGAACTGTGCCCACCCAGCATCGTGATGCAATTGGGAAGCTGCTATGAATAAAAGATAGTGGCGATCACAGTGAGGCCTCATCCAGTAGTGGATTGAATATGGCTGTGATTTATTATATATATATATAATATAACGCCCTAGCCGAGCTAGTCTACCGGTTCTCGAAAGATCACCGAAGTCAAGCAGCTCTGGGTCTGGTCAGTGCTTGGACGAGTGACCGTTGCAGTACTGCAGATGGTGTTGCCTGTGCGGCGTCCACCCAGCGTCTTGAGGCCAATTGGAGAGCTACCTGAATAAAGAGGTAGCGATCACAGTTGAGAGCTTCGGCTCTCCCCTCCCAACACGTCTGGTCAGCGTGGAAGCAGTAGACCACCTCCTCCCTCGGGGCGAGGCCTCATCCAGAAGTGGATTGAATATGGCAGTGAATTATTATATATAAATATAATATATATATATGAGTGTGTATGTGAGAGAGAGAGAAACGGGCTGGGTGACATGTTAAATATACATTATTACAAGTAGATTGAAACTAGAAATCGAGCTCCGTGTCAATAATTTCCTTTTTAAAGTTTCATTTATTAAATGACCGGATTAATGCATTCCTTTCATAGGAGAAAGTAGATTTGTTTTAGGAAGCCAGTTACAAAGTACAACCAAAGTTCCTATGAACACAAGTTGAAAATAAGGTAACATAAGCTTACAGACGTTACTGTACATTCCCTGCAATACAGATTCTTTGGTGGTGAAAAATAATAATGATTTCTACATCTTTCAAATTTCTTTAAAATAAATTTGGCGACGATGGAAGGAAAAATGTGGCAGGGCGCGTGGAAAAGTTGTGGTAAAAAAAACGGAGACAAGGATCCATGCTGTGCTGGTAGTGGAATGGGGCGAGGGCGCTAAGGTATTCAGCAACTATATGAATATAGCGACGTGCAGCTATCAATGTCATTTGATAAAGATAAGATAAAATGAATTTTATGGGCGGTAACAGCACTATGGCTTACGCCCGTCCCGATACGGGGGAAGCCCCTTATCTTGGTCATATCAAAATTTGGTTGTTAATTAAAATCATATAAAAAGATAAAAGATGAAGATGTAAAGGGTCTTCACAATCAGCCAACTGGTGTAAATGGCCAGTATAACAAGAAAGCCTGTAAATGGCCCTGCACAAAATAAAACAAAAAGACACTATAAAAGTTAACAGCTAAGGAGCATAATCATATAAAATAAACGGAAATCATTAAAACGCTTTGCGAAAACAAGTAAAACATTACCGTTTAAGTTTAGGTTTATACCTAGGTTTCCCTTTCCTGCTTACGAGATTAAAATCTATATCCATTAAGTGGTCCTGAATCATGTCTGAAGCCAAAGATGAAATTGGTTCATCGACAGTATGTGCAGACTCGTCCTGAGCTAACTGAGCAGACAAAACGTTCGTCAGAGTCTTAATGCTTGTAGTGAGAGGCGAAGTTCGAACTAATTTCGAGACTTTATAGGGACTATAAGTAGTCTTAGCCCGTGGAGTTCTAGAGCTCTGCACAGGTATTTTTTGTCCCTGACTCTGCGTCGGCATATGGCAATGTCATTTGACTGTCTGTCCCCTTAGTGCGCGGCACTGAGTGTAAACTAGCGCCAGATATTCATAAGTAGCGTACCAAAAACAATGTTATTTAAAATGGTTCCCGCCAATTTCTCTTCAACCACTCGCCAATGGCACCTAATTTACACACAAACTCACCCAGCAAACCAAATGCTGATCCCGACCAACTAGTAGCCGGGGAATGGACAACATGATCCATAAGGGGCGATTCGTCGTCGGGCTGTTTTTCGGGCTGCCGTCGGTGTCGTCGGGCCATCCTCCGGGCCGCCGTCGGGGTCGGCATAGAGGCGCAGCCCTGCCCAAACCCCACCCCTGACGTCGGCTCGCTCGCCGGCCGACCTTCGCCGATCAAATGCCGACGTCGGGCCGACGCCTCCTGACTTGCTGGGCAGGTTTTATGCTGATTTTAAACATATTTATATATTCTAGATCTGAGTGTCCACTTGAAATAATGTTACATAAGAGAGGACAGCTGATTATTACTGTGTGTGAGGTATTGTAGTTGAATGATAGTATTTCGATGGTGGAGATTAATGTCAGTATTTCGATGGTGGAGATTAATGTCAGTTTATAGTAAGTAACAATATGAGATCGCAGAACCTACTCACAAAAGTTTCCAAAACCTAAATTCATACATATCGACCCAAATAAATGAACAAAAGAAATACTTGTCCTTAATTTTATGCTTTCTACACATTTCCAAAATTTTAAGGAAACTGGATATGGACATTTTCTGTTTTGCTACTTCCACATCGAGCCACATCAAGCCCCTCAAATCGTTTTCCCGCCAAAATAAAAAATACGTGTCTCCTACTTTTAAATTCAATGCACAGTTGCAAGTTTCAAAGAAATCGGGAAGGGACACTTAGATAACCTCCCGGTAAATAGGTACGACTTGACACTGCCCGAAACTGAATACACTCGCCCAGTCATCCCAGTGGATTCGGCCTGAGCAAAAGTTCCATGCCCCATCCCAGTATATACATAGTGTGCCTGAGGAATAGCACTGGGAAGACATAGGCCCTATCGGTATGATAGGCCGCTCGGACCTAACCCAGCATTTCCCGAATACAAGGCAATGCTGTGCCAACTGAGCTACGGTCGTTAGTATAAACAACTTGAACATTCAACCATTTCTTATGCCATGTGACATTTATTTTGCATTCTCTCGTCATAATGGCCCCACGTCACTCCATTCAGAAACGTTTTAACATTTCCGTGAATAACACTGAAAGAAACGCACGGATATTTTTAATAATTTCATCAAATGTGCGAAGACAATCGTATTCGATGAATTCATCAGCATAACACATAAATCATCCGCAATTGCAGACAAGCATACAGTTTGTTCATTTTCTTGAAAGTTATCTCTCTATAAAAAAAAATGTATACCATCGCGGCACTATTGATTTATTCCTAACATAATTACCATATGCGAATTTCACATAGTCGCATATTATTTTGAACTTGTTTATTCCAGCCAGGGATCTCAGTTTCCTTTTTCGTTTGTCTGTTAAACACGCACAGTAACACAACGAATGCCGCTACCGCAATGAAACTCACGTGGACTGGGAATACCTGACCTTTCATTAACCGGGTTCTTTCATCTGATCGACTGCGATCGAAAACATTTGGGCAACCCTGGTAATAAGTAAGTTGTGGTTTATCTTCTGATCATTCATGATCAGAAACTATTTTTAACAATATCTTTTAATTTCACTGATGGAGTCTAAGGCATCGTTATCTGAAGCCCTGTTACAAGTCAAAGAAGATGTTCGTTGGTGAGAACATTTATCGCAAAACGTGATAAGGGAACAGCGGCCATAGTTTCTGTTCTATGTACTAAGAATATCCTGACCGGACAGAGAAGGATTCCAAAAACCTCAGCAAGGATAGTCTGTCCGAGCAACACTCAAGTTTTCTCCACCTCTTCGCTGTTAGTCCGAAGTCAATTACATTCGCCGGCGATCATAGGAGCAGGCACAGGCACGTACTGGCCCACCGGGCTATCCGGCATTTGCCCGGTGCGCCGCCGGCTCAAAAGGTTGCAGTGCGCCGCCAGGCGCCTACTAGAAAAGTTATTCATTGTTTCAAGTTTTATTTTTTTTTCAGTTCCATAATAATGAATTTAATCTATTGCCATGTCAGCATTTCGTAAGTTAAACATGAACGAATAACGCTCTTAAATTCGACTGATATTTTTCGTTTATTAATCCAGGCACAGTTGGAACTTCTGTCATTATTTAATAATTTTCTCAAGGTGTTTTTCTAGTACAATCGCAGCCTATTTCTTGCGATGCTAGTGTATAATTGTAGTGTATAACTGCACACTGCTGGTGTATAATTTATTGTTGCCATGGAAATCAATAGCCGGCCGGGTAGCCGCGCGGTCTACGGCGGGAGGCCAACGACTCAGAAGTCCCGGGTTCGAGTCCCGGCAGGGGTATGGGTGTGGATTTTAATAGCTAAAAGTCGAATAGTGACGGATTGAAGTCCAAAGTTACTAGACTGGCCCATATAAAAATAGTTTACCAAAGTTTATGGAAACCAATAAAATGAAAAACGAAAGAAAAAGGGCGGAGCGAAACGAATTAGAGAAAAAATACAGAACCTTGAAGAAACAGCCAGAGTTTCCTATAAAATTACTACGTTCTTTGGTCGACAAACTAGAGTTGTTAATTGACCGGAATAGTCGGAAGTGATTCCAACAACCAGTAGCTGCGATGATATTTTTTTGGATATGATAATGCCTCCGATCCAATCGTGCTCGTAAACAGAAGTTTTTAGTTGGCTAGAAGAAACTAGGCAGAAACATCCTATATCTCCAAATTTCAGAAGAATATACTGGACGTAGTCATCAGATAATATTTACATACTCCAGAGATAATTCGGATTCCATAAGCCTGCTCTGTTCGACAAGTCTCTGTAAGTCGAGACAGAATTCTTTCCACAACTTCCAGTTAAACTGGCACCACAAGTGAATAATTAACATATGGTGTTGTTTTGTTACACATAGAACCTACCTTAGCTTTAACTCATAGTCTACAGGACGTTTCTGCAAGTTTACCTGGTGAATGCACGAGATCAATTAGGCCTTTATTTCGAACGGTGAGTCAGTGAATGGTGGTACGTGTAACAAAGGCTTTCGGATCATGAAAGTTCAAATTCTCATCACAAGTTTCCTCTTACATGTGTTTCAAGGTAAAGCATAATATCTAATCTCTTCTTTTCGAAGATTAACTTGCTTTACGCAATCGTCAGGTCATGGTTAAAAGGCATGCATGCAGTACAAAGTGCTCTAAATATCGTTAAAACTGTAGGTATGCAAGAATTAACTTTCAGTGATGACAGAAATGAGGCAACATATTCAACAAATGATCCCTCTATTAATCTTGGAAACTTTTTCGAAGTGATTCAGTTTATTATTCAAACTGGCCAAGCATTGCAACAGCATCTTGGTCAAGTAATCAAGACATTATTGACAGCAAGAAGAGGATGAAGAATTTGAAATTGAAGAAACAATATTCTGGCTAATTGAGCAAAAATTCTGGCCGGTGTTCTCGGTTGGCGTTCTTGAGTAGAACTAACGTCAGATCCATTGTAAATTTCTTCGATCGTCATCCCAAATAATTTATTAGCTGTTATATTAATCAAGCTTTCAGTTAACAATTAATGATGAACACACTCAGGTGTGTCTGCTCACGTGCTCATGACCAGTGTGTTGCCGTAATTAGTCACGTGCTAGGAACATCAAGGAGTGAGTTCTTAGTTTGTTGGATCGTATTATTCTGAAAGGAAATATATCTATGACAACCATCAGAATATATTGTGAGACAACGAAATCACTCCTGGTAGCTGCGCCGATGATAGTTGAGATGGAACAAGTAAGATGCATGGAGAATATAAAGGAGTGGATTTACTTTTATAGCAGAGGAATCCCAACCATATCCGTGAAGGATGCAGAAATCATATAGTCAGTTTGTTCATTTGTGAAGTAACGTCTTGCACTGCGGCCGTTATTACGTATTTCGGAAGTCGAAACAATACTGCTATTATAGAACCAAAACTGCTATTATAGCTTCTGTTATCATTTCAAGACTTCTTACAAGAGAATCGAGGAACAATGAAAAGATAATGGAAAAAAGAGGAAGATCAGGTAAATTCATTCCTTTGATTTCCACTGGTACCACAAGGTGGTTGAACAAAGAAACTGCCACCACCAAGTTATATACAAGTAGTTATGAAAACTATGAACTCCTGTACCGTTGATTTTTACGTGTGAGACGCGCATATTTATATTCGCTGACGCCCTCTATGCCGAGCCGATGCCTCATCGTAAAAAATGTCCTACCTGGCCCCGGCCCGGAGCCCTCCCCTTTTTTGGTTGCCACCGCCGCCGCCGCCACTGGTTCAATGTCCGGTACCTTAAAGTGGAGCCAGTACATGCCTGTACGGGAGCCAAGTATTACTAAATTCTAGATTCAAACTAATATCTCTTTGCTCTTAAGGATCTTTCTTTAGTCTCTCTTCTCGTAGATTAACGTCGAAATTTCCTTTTGTGGAACAATTGCTGCTACCTTTACCATTTCTCTTTCCTATTTTCCGCAATGGCCGTAATACAAACCAACAAAACAGCGATACATTCTTGTACGTACTGTTTATCTCATATTTAGCTCGCAAGGCCCTTAACCCACTAGCCTGAATATACAAGCAATGAATTATGACCGAAAAAATTGAAGCCGAATACAAGGTTAGCGACATATTTTAAAATTATCAGCGACTTTCAAACTTTCAATAATTGAACTTATTCGTTTTTAAATTTTTTCCTATGAATTAAGTAGACGGCTGTTGTCTGAGCCCGTTACGTATCTGAGGATCACTATTATAAGTATAAGCATGACCTTAGTTTAGGTATCCCTCCGCATTCGCCTGACGAAACAAAAAGAACATCTGGAAAATCTTTGTCTGGATGAGGAGCGCCAGAGGTCCATGCTACTTGCCTCCCCAGCACTGTTCCAAATTGCGTGACTGTAACCAATGGATCACGATGGCTGTTTTGGGTTAGTGGGTAAAGAGAAAAGCAATCAAATCACCTCATCTATAATTTCTTCTTCACCTTTTATTTTATGTTAAGTGTGTCATAATCTATTATAGGTACAGAATAAATCTACCTCTAAGTACTACAACTTCTTTCTTTCTTTAAAAATCGTGAATAAAATACGATCTCTGAAAGTGTAGATGTTAAAATGATCTAAGTAACGGTTATTGTTTGAAGCTGAATTTTTCACTGCTATTATAGAACCAAAAATGTTCCTTAGCCAAACCGTCGTTTTCTAGTAAAGGAGAGAGGCTTTAGTTCAACTTGAATATTCTTCGAGATGAGACAAAAGTTTCTCTGATGAAAGTGGGTTTGTTAGACTCAATAATCCTTACTTAATGAACTTCTTGTGAGAAGATTTGTTGATTCTCTTCTCGTAAACTTCCATAAGCTTTTGTATATCTTCCACCTGTCACGTCGACTTTATTACCGCAATAAGAGTCCGTAACAGCACAACAAATGACTTCATCTTTGGAGCGAGCTTGAGAATTAGAGAGGAATTTAAATGAAATTGCACTGTGAGCGCCGTGGTCGTAATCTAAACACAGTACGTACAACCTGTTTCTATCTCTGAGATATTTCATCTTTGTAGAGTACTAAAAACATGTTTTACAGAATAAAGAGAGGGAAATGATTTTACTTATAGGTTTGAGTGTTGTCTGCACCTCGATCAGCTGTTATCCATGGTTTAATTTTGCGATAAACATGTCCTTCTTCGCGCTTGTAATAGAATGTTTACAAATGCACCTGAAATGAGATACGTCTCCAGAGGATACTGCTTAATTGTAGGGTTGTAGCTAAGTCAAAGTAAAAAGAGCAGACTTGTATTAGATTTGTCGAATGGTGGTGCAACGAAAGGTTCCCACCGTCATTTTCTCGTAGTCTATTAGTTTGTTTGAAACAATCCCGAAACAAATCAACTTTAGTTTTTAGGAGAACAAATTACTACGACAAATTTAAACGTACAGACCCTTTCTTTGAGGTCTGATTCAAAACTTTTGAGTAGATGCTGTCTTCCTCCAAATTAACACGAAATGTATTATCAAGAATGTGTATTTAAAAAATATTTTTAAGACCTTCAGACAACTTTGGCTTGGGTCAATGCTGTTACCAGAAATAAAATGTACTAGAAAACTCTTGCTAATGTTCATTCTGTTAACTAACACTTTACACCGTGATTTCTTCCACAAGTTTTTCCAAAATTCAGAACTATTGCATTATTGCAATACGTAAAACCGAAATACTTTAACAACGACTGCCACTTTACCAATACTACGTTTAATTAATTAAAGTTATCAATCATGCCCCAGAATATGGTTTAATTCAGATAGAAATAACACTTGTATCTATCGTGTTCAATTTGTAGAAGAGGAAGAAGAAAAACGTTAAAATGTGTTGAGGAAACGTGATATTTTCAGAAATGGTTGGAAGTTTGCAACGCTAACATTTATCGTACGCCAACAAAACCACACCAACGGATGCCATAGACACTTGTGTCAAATATACCCAACAATGACAAAGATCAAGGCAATACAACGTGAGAAAAAAATTCTAAAACCAATTTTACTTCCGGAGTTTTATGGACATAAGTGCATAAGGGCGAAAAATGACATTCACGTTCACGGCTCTAGTCAACGTCAAAATTATAATAGAACCACAACGCGTTTTTTTTTTTTGTCTCCATTTACGAGGTAACATTTGTGCCCAACGTGCCCGATCTGTAGAAGAAAAAGGAAGTCGTAATTTAGAAAAAGTATTTTTTTTCATAAATTATATAAAGTGTGCAACACTGACAGTTATCGAATTCCAGGACGTAAACCCAAGACACTTCTATCAAACATATCCACCAACAATCGCGAGCATCACTGCAATACAGGGTGATAAAAATGGTTACTACATAATATCTCTAGACACCCTGTATAAACGAATTTAAAGAAAAGAATATGTACACGGCCCTGATCACTATTCTAATTATCACAGAGCTAACAATGTTACATACTTGGAAACTTTACAAAACAAATATTCCAGTGAGATAACACTTGTGCCCATCGTGACCAATTTAGAGAAGAAGAGAAAATAGGCGAAATATTAGTAAAATGGAATTATATGGAAAGAATTACTAGGGACAAATCAATAGCAAGCTGAAAATCGGTATGATAATGAGGAAGTTTCCCAGGAATAAGATACTAAATGTTTTCCAAAATCCGATCTTGCATTTCTCGCAATTCTGGAGAAATCGCTGCGGTTGCGGCTATTCAGTGAGGTAAAGAAAGACATATTTGATGAAAAACAGGTTAGTAATAGGCTATAAAAACTTGTATGGGAATAGATAAATGTAAAAAACAACTCACCAAAATCCGATCATAATCTCGCCCGCCATTTGGCAAAATGATCTTCGTTTACGGGAGATTTAGTAAGGATACCCATTTTCGATGAAGAAAGAAACATTCGTACCAAGCTGAAAATTATTATGGTAGTGTGAAAAACTTCAGAAACTATTTAGTAATTGTTCTGTGAAATTCAACCATTGCTTTTCCTGCCCTTTTTCTCCATATTTCAGAGCGTTTGGCGAGATTTATAACCCCTTAAGACTCCAGATCTTTACTCGGATTAATTTAAGTTCACCAAAACACCAGCTAATTTCGAAGACATTACAGCTATTCTGCGAAGAGAAGAATTAAATATCAGTGAGAAAGTTAGCAACCACTAAAGACAGTTAGTACCAAAGTTGAAAGAATACTGAAAATTCACCTTGGAAGAGTGCAAAGCCTGCTTTGGTTCGGAGGTCAAGAAGGAAGTGGTCCAACGCACCAGAATTGTTGCACGGAACTTCTTGTAGAAGCAGCTATAAGCAATCAACAAGACTAAAAAACGAGACGCCTATTCCCAAATGGCAAAGAACACTCCAGAGGAACAAACACAGCTACCCAGATATTCCTAGCGGGACACCATAGGAGACCTGTTATAAAATTAAAAAAAAAAAGGAAGTAAAACAGCAACATAAAACACCGGTTCTTTTTAGTACCAACAAATTATTCTGGAAAGCGACAAGTATCTTCCATCCCATTAAAAAAAACTTATAATAAATGAGAACCTTTTTCTAAGCAACAACTTCCACAAATTGCATATGAAAAGAAGGGAAAGAAGTTGATTCAAATATAACGAGACGATGAAGAATTTGAGCACATAGGAAATAAGAAGATTTGGAGAAGCGATTTTTGTTCTGCCCTACATCTAAATCCCATTGACCCTTATAAAGGCGTCAAACATTTCAGACAGAATCCGAAAAGAATTGCCAGGGGGCACGACGTGAGTTAAAAACAAGTTTACCGAAATATAAATACCCCTCGCAACATAAAAAAGAAGTTATATGGAATTAGACTGCATATTCTTTCATTGTACTAGCAACGTACAGGAGAAGAGCTTAGAAATCTTTAAAATCAAGACAAAATCAAACCTGAGTCCACAGCAGAGATTTGCAATAAACAAATTACAATAAAAAATACATCATTATCAACCAAGAGACAAATCAGGGGAGCAAATCATTCTAGAAAATCAAGGCAATGAAAAAAGCATTGCTATAACTGAAAGATAGGACCTTTTTCAGGGAGCTACTACACCAATATGACAGAAAAGTCATGAACATTGTAGAAACAAAATCTGTTTTGAAAACCTACTTGTAAACACAAAGCACTAAAGCACGCAGAAGTGGATTAATTAACCCAAGCGCAAAACTAGCGAGGTTTCACCTCCAACCAAAGGTTCCCAAACAACCATGATCGCAGACTGGTCTACAACCAGAAGACTCATAGTCTCATCGTACAATAACCCAACAAGTTATTTGGACAATACTTAAATAATGTTCTCATGAAAATGTTACTTACTCTGCAGGAATGGCTTAAAAACACTTAAGATTTTCTGCAGAAATTTAGAGAAAATAAATAAATGATTCCACGAAATATATTATTTTACAAATAGAAAAACTTACATCCAAATATGGAAGGTACAGCCTATTCCAATAAGGTTGACCGCATTGATTAGGCTGTCTTGAGCTCAAAATTCTCTAAGTCCAGCCGGGTATCTTCGGAAACAGTAAACCAAAGATGCCAGGTTCGAGCCCTCAAAGGTACGGTGAACCTTCGCAATTGGAAACAAAATGTGAAAATGTGTTTTTCTTCTTTTAAGTGCAATAAGACATGTTGAAACGCTATTAAGTATAGAAAAAAGTAACATTCATTGAAATACGTAATGATACAGTATTTCCAAACTATCCATACATCTGAGCACGTGATGGTTTTGTCACCTACGTTTTTATACGTAAGAGAACATCTCCAGTGAAAGCAAAGACAGCAAACATATTTTTTGCATTCATAGTACAATAAACAAGACAAAGAAAAGACAAAACAATAGTATTTGCAACGTATATGAATGTCATTGTCTTGAACACCGAAAATTCAGTCATGTTTCTTCACAAGGAGTTCTCTCAGAAGGAGCTTGGTAAGTATGCTCAAGTTAGCTCACGTTAGATCGAGATTCCTGGCTTCAAACTCCGTTCGGGACAATTTTTTGTCTGTAATTATATACTCCTCAAAGCATGAAACAGTAGATAAAAATTTACATCAAAATAAATCAGTTTTATATGTATTCATACAATCATTTCAGGATATAAGTAATTATTATGTTTAAAATATAACACAAGAGAAGTGGTGGATGTTGACAGAACGTATATTATATGTGAATGTTAAATACAAACAAGTTAAATCGTATAATAACTATATAATTGTGTGTAGTGTATTTGTCTGCAGCTATTTGTCAGACGGAAGTTACTTCTCCATATTCTCATTTACCTTCTTGAAATAGTCAGACTGTCAAAAGAAAATAAGATTACAAGGGAAAGGTATCCAAAGTCGGATTATCGTTGCTGTACTTTAGTTTCTTTACTTTAGTTGCTGTACAAGTTTTCAGTTCAGTACTCTGAAAGTTTTTTTTTCATATGGTTTTAATCTCTCTCTGGATTGGTTTCACATTCTATACTTTGTTCTCTGATGAAGAGAAGTTACTATTGTCTTATTAACTAGAAGGAAAAAATGCTTATATTGACCAGAGCTCGCACGTATGTCCGTGTGGCATGGGTTTAGTAAGCAAAGTTTTATGAGCGACTTTACAACTAAATTTTTTTTTGCAAAGATTTGTCTTATTAGAGCACCACCAGATTGAGTCACGCTAAGGGAGCCATTGTATACATTAGTGATTTTAGATAAAGAAGCTTAGATTTGGTTTAGGTTAGTTATAGTAAGATTGGTTAATTGCTGGACAAGTCATCCAATTTTAGAAAAAATGTTACATCATTTTAGAAAAGAATATCTTTCTTTATGTGGGTTCCTACATACCTGAAGATATCAGAACGACTTTCGAAAGAAATGTTATGCTTTTATATTCCCGGGGCGACCATATTTTCAACATTGCGGGTGACGATTTCGAAATTAATTATCTCATATGCGTCCTCATGAAGCAATCTGAAATTTGGTCTCGAGGGAGATTTGTATGTGTTCAAAACACAGTAAAAATTCATTTTTTTTATTTTTGAGTGGTTTGCTGAAAAAAAAATGTTGATGGGAGTTAAAAGTGCCTTTCAAGCATTGTAGTATTATGAAGCTGCAAATACAGATGTAATCCGCTTGCATTGACCAAACCAATTAAACATAAAAGTTGCAATTTGTTGTGAGCTAACCACTAACAAGTCTTCCTTTAAATTTCAGTTTTTTATTACGTATTTAAGCCCGAAATCCTGCATTTTTTTACGAAAGGCCATGTGTGAACCCTCTTAGAAATAATGGGATGTAATTTAACCAAACGATTTTTTGAATATAGACACTCATTTGGTAGGTCTAAACATTACAAATGACTGCTTCACAGAAAAAAATGTGATCTTTTCTGGTCTACATAATCAACAGCAACCTCTAACGAGCCTGCTACCTCGTTCCTCATTGGATCCTGCCAGCCAATCAAACACCGTCTACACAAAGTGAATTTTTAATTACCTACCCTTACTGATTCCTATCCACTCCATGTTCCTACTACATCGACGAGATATGCATAGATGTACTAGAACAGGGGGTGGGTAGGAATCAGTGAACGTTGGTATTTAAACACACTTTGTTCAGACGGTATTTGATTATCTGGCAGGATCCAATGAGGAACGAGATAACTGCCTTGTTACAGGTTGCCGTTGTTTTTGTAACAGCGCGTCCGATGAAGCTAAGAAGTTAGCTAGTTGATGAACCTCTTACACGTTTTTAGTTCTTTAATTAAGACGTATTGATTTGCTCCGCTTATTTTTTCTATCTTAAGTTTAAAACAACAATGTTTTGACATGGAAAATATCATATTTGTTTTGTTATGAGATTGCAGACCCGCACAAGATCGGTAGTTTACAATAAATATTGTGTTATCAAAATCAGAATAAGCAAGTCTCGGTGGTCTGATGGATAACGCGTCTGCCTGTCGTGCGCAAGGTCACGAGTTCGAATCCTGATTACTTCATTAAAAAAGTGAAGTGTGTTATTGAGTTGGAACCTGATACACACGATTTTCTATTTTTTTTTTTAAATTTTATTTTAAATTATGTTTCAAATAATATTTCTGCTTCTATTTGTAAGTTTCTTCTACCACAATATATTCAAATTGGATTGAATATATTCAAATTGGATTGAATATATATGTCCTGTAATTAACATTACTCACTTTGAATTGACACTGAATTTGAATTTTATTGATGGAATTTAAGAACCGGGCGGAGCTGGCCAAAATTTAGAATCTGAAGAAAATATCTGTTTGCAAAACTCAAGAAGTTCTCTTGAACGCCGAAAAATTGCCTGGCGCTGTAGTTGTGTTCCTTCCTATCTAGCAGTGGGGTGGAGACAGAGGGTTGGTAAGAAGCTACCTCCCACTTCCAGTTTCCTCCCCTTTGAGGACAGGTCAGTTTTATTGTTCCAAAACAAAAATAGACGAAGCGCTAACTTTCGAGATTTTGTAGTGGAGACTTATTAAAAACCATGTCGTCGCTCCCGTGGGTGGTCGACAACTGTGGGGAAGGGGGAAAAGTCCGAGAAAACATCAATCACGGAATCGATCATAACTAGTTTACTAAACATGGTAAGGTAATATTGTTTTAAAAAAACCGTAGGTAATAAAATTCTCTATTATGTAAACTGACACAAATATCCATATCTTTAATACTTTCTGGGTGGTAAAAAAAGAAAAAATTAAATCTCAGAAATAAGCCAATTTTTTAAAGAAAAATACTAACATTTCTCCCATTTAAGTACAGTATAATTATTATTTTTATTAATAATAAGTAAAAAATAATGATTTTTCCACATTCTAGTAATTATTCCCCAAACAGACCAGCAAGTGTTTTTAATAAGCGACCGTGCGTCATGATAGTTTGCTATCCAAGCAATGCGAACGTGTCACCTGTGTTGCTTACTCAATGAGGTCATATCGGAACCTAGCCTGAAATTTTGCTAGGAGAATCTACGTCCAATAGAGAGGTAATATAAAAAATAATTAGCTGCCCATATTAACAGCAAGGCACCGAGGTAGGGGCTGGAAATTTTTTCGAAGTGTACAGAAAGTGTATTTTTTATAATTGAATCAAGAGAAGTCACTTCTACTTCAATTTCGTCCAGAAATGAAACACTGTCCAGTTGTAGTGTCACCTACCACACCGTAGCATTCATGGCCAGGGACGTATTTAGGGAGTCTGGAGGCCTCGAAATTAAGATTTTTAGTAAAATCGTAAAATACTGCCTATTTCATTTTTAAAAAAATGAATTGCATAAAGAAACGGGGGGGATTCCAGCTCCCCTATATACGTCGCTGGCAAACTGCGCTGTGGGAGGTGACACTACAACTCGGTAGTGCTTTATTCCAGGACGAAGTGAAGCAGAAGTGACTTCTCTTTGCATCATAAAAAATACATTTTTTGTACACTTTGACTAATAATCCAGCTCCTATCTCGGTACCTTGACCTTAATATAGGCAGATTTTTTGTATGTTACCTCTCTATGAGACGTATAGATTCTCTTAGCAAAATTTCAGGCTAGGTTCCGATATGATCTCATTAAAAATATAAAAAATATTGAAAATATTTTGTCAGGACATTCATTATGATATTATTACATACTTAAAATGTTTTAAAAAATAATTAGTGCCTTTCCATGCTTAGAAAGCTATTGAATAGTTGTGATCGATTCCGTGATTAATGAAGGGAAAATGAAATATATATTCTTTCATAAAAATATGTCTCAATACAGGGATGTGATTACTGGTTACAGGGTGGTAGGGTCCTCCAAACTACAGTATTTTAGTTCGAAATTCAAACTTTAAAATTAGATTAATTTTAGACAAAATTGTAGGGTTTGTGTATTTCGTTTTGAATTTTATTTATGACCTTTCGGTATCCATAAGGCGTAGGCTGGGAAGGGGAGGGGAAAAGATGCAGGAAAATGTCGGCCAGGGCCTAAGTTAAGTTACCAGACGTCTTCCTTTTCATCTTGTCCTCCTGCCCTCCCTCTTTTTCTAAATATCTTGAAATGTTCTCCATTCTCTAGTGACCAAGTTAAAAAGTTCCGAATTGGACATAATTCGTACTCCTGAGTCATGAAATCCAAATTCTTAATTTTAATGAAATGGTAGTTACTGAAATATGAGGCAAATGGTTCATCATTTGGTAGCCACTTTCCATTTTCATTAAATGTTATTTATTACTTGATAGGAAGATACAATAAAAATGTAAAAATTTGTGTAACATGCCCTGCAAAAACTGAAATTCGAAAGTAATAAATTCTTCTGTACGTCACTGTTTCTTTATCGGATTCTAAATGAACGGTAACCATAGCTGTCTACCAACTCCATTGTAAGAAAAAGAAATCCGCAGTTGGCCTCCATTTTTTAACGTTACTATACTCCTGGCAAAAAAATGGTAACCATTTGAAGGTACCAACCCGCTAATTCCCGGTTTCTCGATGATCTAACTGTATGGCTTACGGAACTAGCCACAGAAACAAACATTCTCCATTGAATTATATCATGGAAAAGATCAAGTCAGATTACATCGCATACACCTCTCGAAGATTCCTTTTACTATTAACCTCCCAAGGGCATCTCGGTGTTCACAACAGCCTTTGTTCCCTCCGGCCTCCCAACCAAGATGGAATATAATCCTAGTTTTCCCACATCAAGAAACATGGCCTGCCCATCATAACCGTCATAATTTCATTATTCTTATAATACTATACAATATTGAGTGAATCGTACAGTCTGTAGAGTTCTTCATTGTGCTGTCTCCTCCATTCTCTGGACACTTGTTCCTTATATCTTCCTTGAAATTCCGCGGAAACAAATTAAATAAAAATGTTATGAAGTTCATTTGAAGCTTTGACTTCATTTTAAAACGTAAATTACCAGTGTGTCTCAAATATCAAGCAATTCAAGTGTATAATTGGTATGTCTTACCTGTGATGTATGGATACGAAATGTGAACGTAGAATGTGAAAACAAGTCAGAAATTGAGATTTAAGCAAAGAGCAGTGCATATATGCATGCTAGGAATAACTAGGAGGAACAGAAAGAAAACTCTATAAAGATGTCGAAGTTAGAAGATATGTTTATGACTGCGAAGAAAATGAAGTGAGGTGGATCACATAGCTAGACAAGCAGATGGAAGGTGAATGATGAGTGTTCTATATTGGGTCTCCAGAGGAAATAAACGACTTAGAAGATGGCCAAGATGGAAAGATGAAATCAAGTTCTTTTTCTCCAGAAGCTATGTAGAAAGGGCAGCTGCTGACCGATATTTGTAGCGGGAAATGGAGGAGATCTTCATCCAGTAATGGATTGAAAATTATTTTTAATCTCAACAAATTATTTTTTCATTGTTGTTAATGTTTCCATCCTTGGCATACGGTATCATTATTTTGTTAAGGTATGGTGCATTTGTATATTACCATATTATAAAATTTTATTTTCTGTGTTACTACATACATTAAACAGCATTTCTCTGAGCATTACTACTGAATGTTTCTCCACTAATAAGAGAAAGACAGATCGAGGGAACCAAACACCTCTGCCGTTAATTGAGAAATATTTAGGTGGTGACACTGATGAGCAACATCTGCATTTGAATTGGAATGGCTTTTATGCAAATTTGGTTCAGACTGGGATAGGTAGGGAAGAGGATGTTGGAAGCACGTGAGCCAGGTCCTAGTTTGAAGGTACCATACTGGCAATTGCCTGAAATTAGTATGGAAAACCCCTTAAAAAGCCTTTCTAATTGGGCAGCAATAATGAAAGAAACACTGGTTCGAGAAGAGACCGAGCGAACATGTATAAATAGTAAATACACAAATTAATACACACATATACATAAAAATGAATGGATTCGCGCACAAACAAAGGTAGAAGATTTAATCAAGACTGCGAAGAAGATGAAGTGGAGATGGGCCTAGAGTGCCGGATCTAGAAATTTTTCTATAAAGTTAAATTTTGCCGCCCTTTCCCCTCCCTTTTGCCGCCCTTTCCTCCCTTCTGCCGCCTTCTCAATAATTTTTTAGCCAAAGAACACGACCGGCCGACGCTACGTTCACAACATTGTCTTGCATCACGTAGTGTACTTTTGTTATCTCCTCTGGAGCCTGTCTTGGCATGGCTATTACTAACTCCAGTAATGCAATAGACCTGCTTATCTGACTTGAATCGCGGTATTGAAATTTAGAGATGAAGGTAGGTTGTATGGAATAACATATAAAATCTCTTAGCGCGCCGGTACTGAAATTTTGAACACGTTTAGATAAGTTTCATTTTAATATGCAATTTTACTTTCTTTTTGGGAGCGTTTATTATTTATTTTTAGCTGTTTACCGACCCCTAAACGTGTCGCCCGTCGCCCTTGCCCCCTTTTGCCCCCCTAGATCCGGCATTGTGGGCCTATCATATAGCTAGACGAACAGATGGATGGAAGATGGACAACAAATGTACTATAGAGTCCCAGATAAAAGAAACGACCAAAACGACGTCCAAATGCAAGATGTAGATGAAATCAAGCGTTTTCAGGAGCAACATGGATGTGGAAAGAAAAAGGGGAGGCCTTCATACAGCAGTGGATAGAAAATGGCTGAATATATATCCAGTGTTTGATTTGTAGCCGGGGATGGTTGGGATTATCCCCCTCTGTGTAAAAATGTTTCCTGGCTCTGTTTCTTGAAATAAACCCCAAATTTGGGATATAAATGGACATAAAATACAGCATTTTACGTATCTGACAAATTGTCCCCCTCTGTGGAAAGTATACAAATCGAACACTATATATATATAGTAGGATGAAAGCGGACGATGGAGCTCTCTTTTATTCTTGATTTTTTATAGGTAAACAAGAAAAATTTTGCGGATAAATCTACCACTTTTCTCTTGCAAGTATTCTCAGTCCTTCAGGAAGATCTCTTTTTCTTCTTGCAATAGATAAACGAAGATGTCTGTTTGGTTTGTCCAGGGTTTGTCCCTCACAAATCTCTGTCGAAAGGTCCGCATTACCACTACCAGCACAATACTTTCCTTCTCACAGAAACCATCCAAATACACTGCTAAAACAGAAAACATGAACTAAAGAAGTCATAAATTTTACCATTGCTCATGTTTGGACTTTAAAGTTTCCCTTGTTTACGATGATTTCCTTCCTCCCCGCCCCGTTAAGAAGTTTTCAAAAGGACCGGCTCCCGCTGTGAACGAAAGTGGGATGAGGAGTGACCATAGTGTCATCTAGCAGTTAAGTAGCTAACTACGTGAATACGAAAAGATCAGCTTTTCTGATTTCTGTCGATTCAATAATGAAGGATATAATTTCTAATCGATTGTGTAATGAATGTCTTTGGAAACAGCGAAAAATAGCACAATAACGCAAAAATATAAAGATAGTACTCCATTCTCAAAAAAGTCCGAAGCTTTTAGCTCTTTCCTTAATGTAATAAAACAGAAAACGTTTTCCTCTAATTTTGATAATTTTCTTATGGGAATTTCGATTATAGTTTTCCGTATTTATAAAAAGAGAATACCACGTACAGCGTTCAAATTGTACCTTCAAAACGAGATGCATCATATTGATGTCGTTATTAAGTCATTTTTGCGAAAGAACGGAATGAAACCATGATTTGACTAAAAATATGTGAGAATCCATGTTAAATTGAACATCAATTTTCCGACCGCTGCGGCTAACTCCGTCTCACTCTTAAGCATCTAAGCTTCAGGCCGTGATAGGGAAGGAGAAAGGATTCGAGAAGGTGTTGGCCAGAGCCTATGTTAAAGGTGCAATCCTGACATTTGCCTGGTGTGACTGAGGAAAATCCTGGAAAACTCTCAGTCAGGATGGTCTGCTTCTGGGATCGAACCCATGACCTCCCGAATGCTACGCCAACGCTCTATCACCGAGAACTGACAATGAAGAATGAGCGTGGGTATCTAAATATTCTTGACACCCAGTATAGTATATTCGTATGTTCACATCTACAGTGTATGATTTGTGTGAATGTGTGAATTGATTTTTGTTGTTTACGCATAACACAAATAGACATAAATTGCCCGGAATATTGTGGGGTAAAACGATTCTGGAAGGATTTGTTTCAAATTATTTTAAGGCTTTTATGCATATGAAAACCAAGCCGGCATAGGGTTGGGACAGTATGTTGGAAGATAGACGGCCAGAGCCTATTTATAGGTACCATCACAGCGTTTGCCTGGTATGGGTGAGGGAAAATCTTGGCAAGCTTCAGTTAGAAGCGTCGACCACTGGAATCGACCCCAGGACTTTCCGATTTCTAACCAATGCTCTAGAATGTTTTTTTTTTTTAATATTTACCCTAAGTGGGCTTTACTTGTTCCATTTGATATACCTTTTGAACCTGTATCGACTGATATTCTTAGAATTCAGTTAAAATCACACACAAACATTCATGCCCGAGGCGTACAACGCACTAGGAACACTCACATCATGATAATCTGGCACAAGCGCAATTTTGCTCGGAATCGATGACCCACTAACCAACAAACTATCATACAAATGTTTACGCCCCGCACTCAAAAGATGCGGATGAAAATAGTAACAAGCTTGTAAGTCATCGTGCCTGCGACGTCATAGTAACAGGTTCCGAGCCCATCCATTGTAAATACGACGATCAAACCAGTATTTGCCACGTACTAACTTGGTGTTAGGAAGCTCGCTCTGCGAGCTAGCGAACATACGTATTATTCGAGTGGTCCTTGGCTTGAGTGTTTTCTCGAAATGTGGTGATATAAGATTGCGAAAGTTATATAGGGACTTATTATAATAGTATTATTATACTGTGACATTATATTATAGCTTTGAGAATTACAAATAATACTAAACGCATAACTACTATACAATTGGACCTACATGAGTTACGTGGAAGATTACATTTACCAAAATTACATGACGCTATTTTACAAGACCTTGGATTACCACCAAACGAAGTGTTATGTCTGGAACCAGATTTTTACCTCCGTAAGACTTTAAAAAAATCCGAAATCATCAAATTCTACAACGAGTGCTAGTGAAGTGTAAAGGAAAACAATATTACGAAATAAACGTGGATCAACTAATTATACCAGTTAGTGAAGTACTTCCCGATAATATTGTGGCGGTCATTAGGGTGGTTCCACTCGAAATGTTACTCAGAAATACGTCAGTATTTTAGTGCTTACGGCAATGTCATTAGTATCAAACGTATCGAATATCCTCAAAACGGTACATATGTTTACAATGTATATTCAGGAAAGTGTTTTTTCTCTCACTTACATCGTGAATTACCTAATTATTTTTTTTAAAGAAATAAAAATACAATTGAGAGTTCAAGGGGAAATATCTAAAGATAGTACAGAGCAACAAAAAGAACAAATTGAGGAAAAACTCATTATTACTAGTGATAAGGAATATAATTTAGCTCCCACAAATGACGATAATGAGTTTCCACATCTACTTCAGACAGTAAAACTCCCAAATTCAGAAAATTCAAGAAACAATAGCAACCTTCATCAGCCACTACCCCCACTCCCACCCGTATAGTCGATAGAGCAAGTACCTACAAGTATTATGAGTGAAAGTGCGAATGTAGAGGCAAGCCACGTCATCCAACCGTGATTCGCTACTGAATCAGCTGTTGCACACACACAAATCAACAGAGACGGGTGCATTTTGTTTGAACGAAAAGATAGTACAGAACAAGAAGTAGTAATAGACGGATCAAAAAAGTGTTAAGTGGGGATAATTCGAGTGTTGTGTTAGACGCATCTTCTAAATCAGTAGTTAGTGATAAGGTATTAATAGTTCAATATCACGATCATGAAATAAAGTGTAATTCTGAGGCAGTTAAAAGTAACTTGTCTCATTCTGAAAGTGATAATACTGACTTACGACATTTATCAGTGCATTCTTCTTCGATTTCAAGCAAGAAACTAAAAGAATAAAGAACAGGCACAAAAAGGAGCAAAAGTTTCAGAAGTAGGAAGAGGAAGAAAAACACATTCTCAAACTGCGGGTGACAATTGTGAAAGGTTATCTCTTTCCTGCCATAGTGATTAAGTTTAGTATTCCTCCGATCAGGTGCGTATTCCTTTTCTGTAATATAACCAAAAAGCATCAAGATGAACTTTATCAGGATATTGGAAAAGACTTATTTATTATTGTGTATCTGGTTAATTTCACACAGTAATATGCCAACAACATTGGCTCTCGCAACCTTTAATATTTGTCACGCGTCATCTGACACAAAAATAATGTATTTACGACAGTTCGTCAGTCAAAATTCTTTACACGTAATTGCTATTCAGGAAACTGTACAACCAATGTGGGACCTTTATAATTAAGACCATATTCATAATTATCACCTTCAAACCAAAACCGGTATATTATTATATTTACGTCAAGATCTCGCTTATCGTAGTGTTTACGTGCATGAAACCGGATGTCTCACGTCTTTAGTGTTACAACAACAAGTTGCTATTATCACATTGTATTTACCTAACGGAACTAGCAATAAGTGTCTTCGAGAACAATTTATAGAAAATGTTTTAGCTCTCGATATTCAGAAATATCATCAATATCCTACTATTATTTTGGGAGACATGAACACTACGAGAAATAGTAAAGACAATTCGGCGGGTGTAAAATATTAGTTTGCATTACACAAAATGTATAATCAATTTAATTTTATTGACGGATGGGAAAGCATGTGTCTACAACAACCGGGGGCGACATTTTCTTATTCTAAAGGATGGTCAAGATTGGATGTGATCTATTTCACGGAACAATTTCAGAACAAAAATAAAATGATGGAAAGACGAAGCCTTTCCTTTCCAGATCATCGTTTAGAGTGAAGTGAGGTACAAACTGACTTTCACACTCATTTTTCACAAAGTTTTCTGTGGAAATTAAGTGCTAAATTATGCGATATAGAACAATATAAACAAATAATTACGGACTTATGGGAGGAATATAATAAAAACAACAAGCACCATATTAACTTACAATTATGGTGGTGTAATTTTAAAAGAGCTATGAAATATGAAACAACTTCTTTTTCAAAAATTATTTCTAAATACGATAGAGAAAAACTACAAAGTGCTTATTTATCTTTACAGTACTATACTGAATTAGCACAGGATGATATTAAATGGGTACAAAATGTTAAACAGTATATAGTAAAATTAGATTATTTCATGCAAAACATATACAGGGTGTTCATGTAAGATCTAAGTTGCAACAAATCGGAATTTTTGAACCCCCGGTTTATCAGACTATTATAAGTGAGCGTAAGCGTGCCAAAGCAAAACTTATTAATTTGTTTAAAGACTCGAGGGGAGGAACATATAATGGCAGGGATTTATATGGTGCAATTAGACAACATTATCAAACCTTTTACCAACAACAACCAATGTTGGGTGTTGAAAATTTATTACAGAATATTTCGTTGTCTGAACTAGATAGTGAACAACAAAAAATTTAGGCAACCCAATTACATCCGAAGAATTTATGGACGTTATTAATCAAATAAATGTCCTTGTTACTTCAAGTCCAGATGGCTTAGGTCTAAAATTTTATAAAGTATTTTAACATTTACTTATTCCGTTATTTACTAATCTTTACAATCAGTTTTTACAAAGCAGATAAATAGTAATAGAATTCGCTTAGGCGATTGGAATATTAATACCCCTGACCGGAAATGAAACTATTGCCTCGGGTTATCGTTTGATTTCGTTGTGGAATATGAATTATAAAATTCTATTACATGTATTTACAAACAGATTAGAACCGATGATGAGTTCACTTCTGGAGGATTGTCAGGGAGGGGTTCCTAATACAAAGCCCATTCACGTTCTCCTAGCGTCACTGAGAGGGGTAACTCAAGCTCTTCAGCAGAAAATTATTCCAGAATTTTTTTTTCAACTGATTTCGAAATTGCATATTCTTCATTAAATGTACAATACTTAATGGTTACATTGCGTCAATTTCAACTTCCCGAACACTTTATTCAGATATTGATCAATCTAGATAAGGCTCGTACTATAAGACTAAATTTTGATCATCGATTAATGACGGCTTTTAGAATGGAACGAGAGATGCATCAGAATAGTCCTATTTCTACCTACTTGTACAATTTGGCGATGGTACCACTAATTCAAAAACTTACCTCAAAATTGATTGGAGTACAATTAAATCATATAGTATTTAAAGCTGTAGTATATATTGACGACGCGTTATGGATCGAGAGATCATCTGAAGAAATGACAGTATTAAAGAAAGCATTACGTCATTTTAGTTTGGTGTCTAATATACTTCCTAATCCCACTAGAACTAAAATATTGTCTTTTCAGCGAGACAACAACATGGTGAAATTGTCAAACAATTGAAATTTTTAGGCATATGGTGTGAACTCCTATGATGTTTCAGACTATTATCATAAATACAGATAAATTACTTCGACAAATAACATGGAGTTTACAAGTTTATAAACATTGTTTTCAAACATTATTGGCACGGATACAATTTATTAATATTTATATTAATAAAGCCACTCATATTATTCAATTATTCCCGTTACCCATTAAAACATATGCAGCGTTTTCAACACAGATCGGACGTTTTCTCTGGAGATCGTGGGTTCGATCCCAGCGACAGACCATTTTGACAGAGTGTTTTCCAGGATTTTCCTCAGTCACACCAGGCAAATGTCAGGATTGCACTTTCAACATAGGCTCTGGCCGACACCTTCCCGAATCCTTTCTCCTTCCTTATCCCTGCCTGTGCCTTAGATGCCTAAATTCCATAAATAAAATTAAAATTCATTGTCAATTCAAAGTGAGTGATGTTAATTACAGGATATATATATATATAAGATCCAATTTGAACATATCGTGGTAGAAGAGACTTATAAATAGATGCAGAAATGTTATTTGAAATATTTATTATTTAAAAACTTTATTATTTGAAACATAATTATATATATATATATATATATATATATATATATATATATACAATTGTGTTTACCAGGTTCCAACTCATTAACAGACTTTTATTTTTTAAAATGAAGTAATCAGGATTTGAACTCGCAACCTTCTCACGACAAGCAGACGCGAAGTTCATCTTTTTTTATTATTTAACCAAGATACAAAAACTGTTATACTACGTCATACATGTCTGTGCTATTACAAAACTACTTGTACTAGAATAACATCATCTTAATACATTGCCCAATCATATTTCGCATTATTCTTCATTCTTCTTTTTATCGGTATTTGATTTAATGTCAATTTCAAACATCCAATATACCAATTCACGTAATTACATTCTTTATTTCTTTTTACAAAGTTTAGCGTTTGTGCCGATTACCACGTTAAAAATTTCCGTCTTGCCGGCAGAAAATATCGAAAGATATGTCTTTGAAATACTCTTTTTACATCAACGTGTCCTATTTGATGGCGAGTTATTCTTCTAATAATTTGGGAACATTTCTTCCATATTTTTTGTTGTTGATTACATTCAAAGAGAGAATGATATAATGAAGATGTACGATCACATTTCTCGAACTGATCAGACTTACTTATACCTTTTTGTATAAATTCATCCCATATTCCAAATTTTACACTTGAATAAATAATGTATAATGAATACGAGGGTTATATTTAAGATCATTTAAATTCCCATAAATATGCTCCCAGTCTTCCTTAGTAACAATATTTAACGGGTTCATCCAGCTAGTATTCCTTTTTTGGAGAAACATAAATTTGTTTTACTGTCCATGTATCTATCTTTATATGATTAATAATCGCATGCATTATTTCAATTATTATTTGATTAAAAGGTAACATTGGAGCCCAAATTGATCTTATGTTTACAGGAGTATCCAATTTAATCCTGTTTAGTACAATCATCATTATATCGTGAGAAAGGTTCTCCCTATGTGCATATATATCAATATGTCGGCTTATCAACACTGCTGTTGCCTGGACTTTTAAACTATTCAGGTCCAAATCTCCCTGAACACATTGAAGGTACAAAATTTCACGATTGCTTCGCAACACTTGCTTGTACCATGAAAACATACCTGAGTATCTTGTTACTTTTGCCCAAAAGATCTGTTGAAACGGGGTTATCTGCATAATATAATATGATTTACTGTACAAAAATATATTCAAGAATCGAGCTCTGTATATCAATGACGATAAACATTCTTTATATACTGTGAAATCATGAACCATTCGTCCTAAAAGTATATTTTGATTTCTTACAATGGTTTGTTTAAACACCTTCGTCCATGTTACTCCCAAGATCTTCATTTCATGTCAGATTTACATTTCTTAAAAGGGAGTCACAAATATGAGATTTACAATTGACTGCTTGTGTTTTATTTAAATTAATTTTAATACCTGATATATCTCCGAATATCCTCAAAAAATGGAATATACACTGAAAATCTTTATTTGAATTAACGAAACATGTGTTATCATCCGCATAACTTAGAATACGAAGCGGATTATTCAGCACCTTAATACCCTCTATCGATTGATATATAGTCTTGACCAAAGGTATCATTGTAATCGAAAACATAATCGACGCAGTACAGCATCCTTGTTAGGTCAAGATTGATTTTTATTTTATATCGTACCGAACTATTTATTGATAATTGTACATATCGGTTGTTATATATCCATCTAATTAAAGAAATAAATTGTTTAGGAAAATTCAGACCTTTCATCAGAGTACAACTATGAGACATGGAATCGTGTGCTTTAGCAAAGTTTGTCTTAAGTAATAGAAAGGGTATTATTTCTCCTCCTTTAGAAACAATCAAATTATCCCGTGTACATGATAGTAAAACAAAAAGCGGGTTAGACCCGCTTCCACCACTTTGATAACAATGTAATATAGATTTCAATACAGTACGTAAACTATTCGCTATGAATTTAAGAAACAATTTAGAATCTATTATTTGCATGTGGATCAGAAGCAAATTATCCATATACGGTATTGGATTACTTTTTTAAACAAAATATCTATAGATATAAAGATATCACCTACTACTATTGGCGATTCCTAGAAGGAATTAAACAAATGGAACATTTCTAACGCTACTTTCTCTTTGTACCTCATCGCCCATTTAGCCCCCAGGACGTCGCAACCTGTCAGAGCTGATAAATTTAACTGTTTGATAGCCTCCTTCATTTCTTCTACTGTAAACGGTTGTATTAGCATTTTTTCTTGCTCATTTAAAGTGTTCAAACTATCTAAGTTAAACGCCTTTAATATATCACACTCATTCCGATTCACGTTTTCACTTAAGGTTTTTGTATATTGCTTTGTTATTCCTTCATGTACCTCCTTTCCACAAAATATAATATTTTCTTCATTTTTAAAATCATTTATATAACGTTGATTGTATTTTTGTTTGTCAAGAATCACTTGATCTAAATTTGCTGTCTCCGTTGAACATTTTTCTAATTTAAGACGTTTTTAGTACCAAACTGTTTTTGTAAATATAAATTATTAATTTTGCTTTGACAGAATTTTATTTTAACTAACCGTTTTCTATCTTTCATAGAGCGTTTATTATATTCTAACAATAATTCTTGATAGAAATTAATTAGTTTAAATTTATCCTTAAAATATTCTTTCGAAAATCATTTATATTCATAAATAAGTCTTTTCCTTTTTACCCACATTTGAAGAGCTTTATTTACATAGGGTTTACATTTATTTTCTTCATTCCATATATCCGCAGTTAATTGTGAGAAAGTTTCAAGCTCTAATAGCTCTTCATGAAGATGCCACGTATATGATTCATAAAGGTTTAAATTTAAATCCCATTTTACATCACTATACAACATCAAATGGTCTAAGAATGCTGGATGTTTTACTTATATTTTTTGAAAACACTAATCAAATTGGAAGTACAAAATATATAGTATATTTTACTTTGACAGGAACGTGTCATGAAAGTTATTAGGGGGGTGTTTGGATTTAGAATTTTCCAAACTTCACATAACTTAAAGGTTCCTATGATCCTTATAAAGGATTCACTGAAGTTATTGATTCTACATTTTTGCATCGTATATTGAATTGAAGGCACTTAAATAAAACGGTTTTTATCTATAGCTTGCAGTACTCCTACTAATTCATTTTTCAACATATCCACCCTCTGTTTTTTATTTCTGCCCCACTGTAAAAATATTCATTAATCAAAATGATCTCCTACATTTTTACAGCATAAATTCTTCCTGATGTTGGTTTATAATAATCACGAACGTGAACGTCGTTGCGAATCAGGAAGGAACATCCTGTGTGATTTTCAACATCGTATTTTTTAAAAATAATTATAGTTGTGAACATTAATTAATATTATGGTAAGCTATTTCCTGACAGGCCATAATGAGAATATTTAGATCTTTTAAACTTTTTTCTAATATTTTCGATTTACTCGCACGGAAACTAGGACATACATTATACGTGGCTATATTAATATTGAACATACTCGTTATGATATCAATATGTACCGTAGATGCATTAATCTTTGTTACCATACAGGTTAATAACCCGATTACTGCAAAAATCTGCATGTTTATCACCTCCATTGTTCTTTTTCTATTTAGACGCCGAGATGGTTTAACGATTTGAAATAAGTTAATGTTCAAAACATCTACAAAAATAATAGTATCTTTTAGATTGTACTTACCAAAATTGTTACTCACTGCTATTAGAGTGCAATCAAATAACATTCTACACAAACTGAATTTTTAACATACGTACCCTCACTGATTCCTATCCACTCCCTGCTCCTACTACATCGACGTGGTATGCATAGATGTACTGGAACAGGGGGTGGGTAGGAATCGGTGAACGTTGGTACTTAAACAAGCACTTTGTGCAGACGGTATTTGATTATCTAGCTGGATCCAATGAGGAACGAGATAGCTGGCTCGTAATAGGTTGTTGTTCTTTATGTAATTCAGCGCGTCCGATGAAGCCAAGAACTTACTTGATGAACCTCTTACACGTTTTAAGTTCTTTAATTAAAACGTATTGTTTTGCTCCGCTTATTTTCTTTATCTTCAGTTTATACCAGCACTGCTTTAATATGGAAAATATCATATTTGTTGTTATCAGATTGGGCATATTTGTACGGTCATGTTGGTTGGTTAACTATGAGGCGTACAGTGCAACAGTTCTCCTGAAGGAAAATGCTACTATTTCTTATAATTCCAAACTCAATTTACTTTTGTTCGTGATGTACAAGATTTAATCAAGAAAGAATCCAACATAATGGAATTATGTTAACAACGCGTCAAAATGCATAAGCAAAGAGAGTGCACTGACAAATATGACCAAGGTGTTCTAAGAGCAACATATGGGCATAGCGAAGGGATAAAATGTAAGTGGAGAAACACAAGAGGTGAAAGCCAAGGGTTAATAAATTTACGGATGGTATTACAAATTTCGGGGCAGCTGGGTATCATCAAAGATATTGAGAGAGGAATAAAGAACTTGAATTCCAAAAAGGAAAGCGCAGAAGGTGACAATTAATGTATCAAAGGCCAAGCAGCAGAGATCTGGAGCCAAAACAGGACAATGACAGCGAAATTGAATTCACAAATTCAAGCGAAATAACTGGAAAAGAAAGTAAATTCTAAGTAAAAACGAAAGGACATGGAACTATAAAGTTAAAGGCCATAAACCCTGAAACAAATAGACTCGTACAGAAATTCACTAATGGAGTCCATTGGAACCTGCTTGGCAGAAAGTGGAATGTCCGACGTATTTTCCCAATACCATATTAATTTTTGAAGTGTTCCTTTCATAATCGGAAATTGCTATCTTTACTAAATCACCGTAAAAGAACTCTCATTTCTTAAAAATCGCGGGAAAATTTATAATGGAATTTTAGTTTATATTTTCTTGTTCTTTCTGACATACTTCTACTCCCATGAAAGTTTTAAGCCTGTTACTAATTTATTTTTCATCAACAATTGCTATCTTTACTGCACTGATTAGCGGCAAACTAGCTATTTTTCCAATATAACGGGATAGGTTTTAGTTGGATTTTAGAGGACATTTAGTATTTTTACTGACACATTTCACCACTACCGTACCGATTTTCACTTTGTTTCTAATTTGATCCTAATAATTGTTTCCATATTTTGACCAATAATTCCATTTTCCTAAACTTCCGTCTTTTTTCTCCTCTGTTTCTACAAATTGGGCACGATGCACACAAGTTTTATCTCGTTGGAATCTTTGTTCTCTAAAGTTTCCAACTATGTAATATTCATAGCTTTATGATAATTTTAATGGTGATTAGGAATATATTTTCTTTAAATTCCTAGATACAGGGTGTCTACAGATATTATCTATTAACCATTTTTATCACTCTGTATTACACTGACGCTCGCGATTGTTGGTGGATATGTTTAAAAAAGTGTCCTAGTTTTGTTGGCATACGATATATGTCAGTTTTGCAAAGTTCGAAGAATTTATAAAAAAGTTACATTTTCTAAATTTGGACTTTCCACTTCTACAGATCTCGCATGTTAGTCACAAATGTTACCTCATTGGAATTTGCTTTTTTTGAGCTTTCCAACGATGTAAAACGCGTTGGGGTTGTATTATAATTTTGACATTGACTAGAGCCGTGAATGAGAATGTAATATTTCACCCTTATGCACTTGACTCAGGGAGTCAAATTGGTTATAGATTTTTTCCACCTTGTCTTGCCTTAATTTGATAGGAGATTGAGTGCCCCTTAGAACGCCGGGCATAGGAGCACTGAAGAAAAGTCCTCAGCGTTATCGCCATATTTGAACCTGGGCCACATGATTCTCAGTAATAAATACAATTCAAATTCAATTGGAAACAGAATATTCATACATACATTCATTCTTATTTAATGTGCTTTAGATGTAAATGCAAACTCATCCAAGTAGTCGAGACGAGATAGGTAAAAAAAAAGGCCTTTGCAGGAATTAATTCAAACAAATAACACGTGGTTTCAGTTCATGTACGTACCCCCAAGTTCAACATACTAAATGACTTATCTTCGCACCATCGGCCGCGATATGAAAAAATGGAGTCCATACGACGTCTTGAAGACAGTTTTTCTATATTTACGCGAAAGTGGTGGAATATAAGAAAATACTGCACTAAGCCACCGTAGACAGAACCAGTTGAACCGTGCTAGCGCTCGGTGGTCTGGTTTCCGTGCTCTGTAGTAACAGAGCGAGTTCGTTGAGAGAGAGTAAGTGGTGGTATTTAGTGTGTTGAGTGAAATTTTGATATAGTGAAGTACAATCCGTAAGTACTGTTATGGCTGTAGCCAATTCAGAATATAAAAGAATTAATACTCTACGTATTGACTTAAGTAATGTAAATACGAAACTAAATTTGGTGAGTCTTCATGACGCAAGTAGACGATTTATACCTGAATATAGACGAGATAGTATCGTCCGAACCGGACTTTTATTATAAATTTTGCTACGTAAAAACAGTTTCGAAACAGGTAGCGGAAAGGGCTCTAGAATTAAGCGGAGGGTCAATTTTATAAGTACATGAAAATGAACGCATACAATTGCCAGTAACATTAGAACAGCACGGTTTATTCCGTTTGAATTGTCACATTAGAACTGACAGATGAACATGTGGAGCAGGTCTTTAGTAAATATGGATCAATTCCAAAGATCTAGAGTTCCAAAGATATATTATCCAGTAAATTCTAACTTTTTAAGTGTATACTCAGGCAAACGTCTCATACATTTTTCGGCTTAAAAACTCAAGTACCACAGTTTATGACGATCGGAAATTTTCTAATGCAAACGAGAGTACAGAGAACAGTAGAAGAAACTCGTAAGTTGACGGAATCGGTTGCAAGAGAAAATATCCCCCCTCACAAGCAAAATAGTGTTCCACCAATACCTTCCAATTTTGAAACGTTTCCTTTACTTTCGATTCGGAAAACTGTGCAAGTGCCTTATGATTTATAATTATCTGGCAACACTGAAAACCGACAAGCAGTAGTCACGGAGACAGGTACAACGGAGGGAGGAGAGGCAACTTGTTTGGAAGTAGGGGAAGGACAAGTTCAAGAAGGGGGAGGTGTAATTCAGATAGAAGAAGTGCCTTCAGGGCAAGTACAGTCAACAAGTTCGAAAAATAAAACAAGGTGATATTGCCATACAACACACAAATGTTTTGGGATCAGAACTATCCCCTTATGATGTAAATGCTACATATTCAGATAGTGAAAGTGGTAACGTGTCAGTACAAGTGCTATCAGATAGTGAAAAAGTAAAATAGGCGCGGCGTTTGTGCACAGGAGATACAAGTAGTGAAACTGAGACGGTTTTTGAAAATAGAATAAGGTCAATTTCTTCATCAGACGAAAAAGTGTATATAAAAAAAGAAAACGAAGTAAACATCAAAAGTGGAATCAACAAATTCGAGAGAAGCTTACTAAACAAAAAACCAAGGTTCCAAAAAAACAAAAGGCTCAAGAAAATAAACAAAGTAGAATCACAAGGTACGTGTTACAGAAGACACTAGACAAGAGGAGCAAGACATATTCGTAAATAAATAACAAGTTAACGACGTGTGTAAGTATAGGGAGACGTCCCACAGTGAGCACAACCGGATCAAATGTACGTTCTCTTTTTTGCTTATCTTTTTGTGGAATATAAATAACATAGTGTCACCATGCGAGTATAAACAGAATGGTTGTACCGTCTTCTTTTGAGTAGTGTTTTAATGCTACAAGGGTCACACACTCTCACTATTTGTAGTATGAATATCGCCAAAGCGAAACAAAGTCAAGGAAGGCAATTTCAAGCGTGTGTTAGAGACCTCGACTGTACAAATTGCTGCGACACAGGAAACAACGGCTAGTGAATGGAGAATAGCTAACTATCACACCTTTAATTACTATAATATACAAACTGCAATAGGACCAGCTATATTAGTGGGACAAGACTTAACTTTTTCCAACATATTTTTGCATGAAACTGGACGATTAATATATGTTATAATTCAAAATGTAGTAATAATAGCATGTTATGTTAAGAGTGGTTCTCACTTTGCTAATGAACGTGATCAGTTTTTTTATAATGTAGTAGGTCCTGAGCTACAAAAATATCACCATTTTCCAATCGTTATGTTAGGAGACATAAATTCTACTATAAATAAGGAAGACAGGTAGAAATATAAGTTATGGGTTGAAACGTATATTTCGAGAATTTAATTTAATATAGGTGTAATAGAATGTACAGGAAAACAACCAAGGGGAACCTCTTTCTACCCTCAAGAAAATTCACGTATAGACGTGATATGGAATCACCTTATGATTGTCGCGAAATTACAAAACACTATTCAAACGCATTTAGTAAAGCATTTCACTTGGAAATGTAACGAGACAATATTAGGTGATTCGGAATATGAAATTTCGGTTAAAAATATGTGGAAAAATTATCTGATTAAAACGCAATATAATACCAAATTGCAAAAAATTGTGGGGAAATGTTAAAAACAATCATGTACGAAACAAAGTTTTATTGTAAACAATTAAATCAGGATAATAGAGAACAACAGAATGCATACGATCTATTAGCATATTATAGCATGTTAGTACAACAAGATCCCAAGTGTCTCACGCAGGTAAAACAATATCAAAGTTTGTTGGGGAGAATTCATAATCAAAGAACGCAAGGTTGTGTGGTACGATCAAAGTTAAAAAATAGGAATACAAGATGATCCGCTATACCTACATGTAATTAGCGAACGTAAAAGAGCACGAATGAAAATTGTTAATAGTTATATGGATAATGGAGGAACTGAAATTACAGGCCCCGATATGTACCCAGTTATTAGAGAGGAATATAAAACATTTTTTCAACAAAGGCCATCGGAATCACAATCCGTTTTAGATAAGATACCGGCGTGGCGGTGTTTGAATCGTCAAGACTGTGATCCTTTAGTCTAATCTTTTACATGTGAGGAAATTTCTAAGGCTTTAAGACAGATGAAAGTAGGGACCTCACCGGGGGAAGGGGATGGCTTTTGAGTGCGGTGGCACATTAAATTTAGTAACGTAATAGTGCCCACTCTAATGAAAGAATATAATAATTTTTTACAAGGGGGTATAGTAGAACAACCTTTTACTCATGCTAACGGAATGTTAATACCAAAAAAGTAAAAAACTCACCACATAAGTTTCGACTAATTCCATTGTTTAATATAGACTATAAATCTTCGGAAAAAGTTATAATATTACGCATCAACCATATATGCCAGTTTTAACAGATGTTAGTCAAGGAGGCGTAATCAATACGCAACCGATACAACTTATGTTGCCCTCACTGCGAGGTTTGATACAGGCTTATCATTTGAACATGGTACTAGCTTTTGCTATATGGTCGATGGATTTCAGCAATGCTTTTCCGTCTCTTAATATTCAATATTTATTGCAAGTTTTGAGGAAAACCAATTTCCCAGAAACAATTATAAGGTTAATGAATAATTTGTGTAAAATACGGACGATTAGTTTATAAGTGAACCATAGAATGTTAACCCTTTCAAAATCGAACGCGGAATCAGCCAAGGAAGTAGCTTGGCTCCATATTTATTTTATTTAGCTTTAACACCCTTAGTTAGAATGATAAAAAGTCAAATATCAGGAATGAAATATAATCAGGTTACTGTTAAATTTTTAGTACATGTTGACGATGCCATATAGGTAGCCCGGTCACCTGTGAAAATGGCAAAAAATTGTGGATATTTTGGAATGTTTCAGACAACAGGCCAATATTAATATTAATGTGGATAAAAAACAACTAATGATAATGAACTCATTAGAGAATGTAATATATCAAAAGTTTGGCAAAGTGACAGATGCGTTAGACTATTTGCGAATTCGATGGGCAAATACTATTGAACAAACAATCAGTATTAATGCTCAAAAATTAGCACAAGGAATAATAGGAGAATTAAAGAAGATATATGGGGTGCTTTCAAATACTCATAGCACGCACACAATTCGTTAATTGTTACATTTTGAGTCAGGCAACGCATGTACTACAATTATTTAAATTGGCAAAGCACACACAGGCCATAATTGAACAATGGATAGATAATTTTGGTGGCAATAAGATATATTTCGTACACACAGACAGACTTGCCAACTTGCATTAAACGAAAGTGGTTTGAACCTGAGATATATAGTTGTACAAGGTTAAGTTTTATTATTATATAGGACTATTCAAATACTGAGTGTGTACACTAGATCTTTTATTTGTCAAGTTATAGAGGCAATATTGCAAGTATTGATAGAGAAATGCCATTGAATATTCAAGAGTGGAAATATTTATTGCCATATTTAACAGATACGTTTATTGAAATTTCACACATAGTACATAATAATATAGAGATAGAACAGTGGACTGTGAAACAGTTATACAAATGTTTGAGTAAAAATAAAGGTTTACTGCCACTCTTAGTACAACGCATTCATAGACAAGACTGATATTTGGACCAATTTGAAAGAACTTCGTCGGTACCCTTTTTTACATCATTTGGGCTTTCAAGTTATTCATCAAATATAGCCCGACATTCATAGGTTGTATAAAAAAATATAGTGACAAGTAACGTATGCACAGTGTCAAAAACAAGATAATTTAATACATAGAATAACAGAGTGTGGACAAGCGGCGGAAATCTGGCACCAATACAAAATCATGATGAATCGAATTAGTAGAGGTTTTCTTCACAATTATACAATTGAACAAATAATTTACTTTCCGGCTTTCAAGGTGCTCCAAAGAGTAAAAAAAAAACAGTATTATGTTCTGGACGACTATACAAACTGTAAATATCTGGTGTAGTAAAAAGTAATCCATTATTTTTGCATGACATTGAAGGCTTGACTTACCATAGTTAGAATGATCCGATTTAGGTCACATATGCGCCGTTTTGTTCGATAACGTGTTGCCATTTGGAAGGTAATATCATGGTGCCTCTCTCATAGAAGCCCTTGTCCCTATTGGCAAAAAATTGAGACAGTCGATGTTCACAAGCCTCTTTTGACGCGAATTTTGCACCAGCAAACGTGTTCGCCATGGACAGGAACAGACGGTAATCACTCGGTGCCAGGTCCGGACTATAAGGTGGATGCATAAGAACCTCCCAACCAAGCTCCCGGAGCTTCTGGCAAGTCACTATCGATGTTTGTGGCCTCGCGTTGTCCTGGTGGAACACAATGCCTCTCCTATTGGCCAAAGCTGGGCGCTTCTGGGCGATTGCTGCCTTCAGACGGTCCAATTGTTGACAGTATAGTTCCGAGTTAAGGGTTTGGCCGTAGGGGAGCAGCTCATAGTAGATAATTCCCTGCCAATCCCACCAAACACACAGCAAAACCTTCCTGGCCGTCAATCCTGGCTTGGGCACCGTTTGCGCCGGCACACCGCGCTTCGACCACGACCGTTTTCGCGTGACGTTGTCGTAAGTGATCCACTTTTCATCACCAGTCACCAACCGCTTCAAAAATGGGTCGCTTTTGTTGCGATTCAGCAGCGATTCGCAGATGGAAATTCGGTCCATGAGGTTTTTTTGCGTTAACTCGTGCGGCACCCATATATCAAGCTTCTTTTTGTATCCAGCCTTATGCAAATGGTTCCACACGGTTCTTTGTGCAATGTTTAGCTCTTGGGCAATCGAAACAGTGCTTACATGACGGTCGGACGCGACAATGTCCATGATTTTATCGACATGTTCGACACGTGGCCTTCCAGTGCGTGGTACATCTTTGACGTCAAAATTACCGGAACGGAATCGACGAAACCAAAATTGCGCGTGATTGGTTGTTACAGTATCAGGATCATAAACACTATTCACATTTACAGCCGCCTGGCTTGCGTTTTCGCCTTTATCGAAGAAAAACTGTAAAATATAGCGTATTTTCTCTTTGGTAGTGTCGATTTTGACGCGCGCTCACACAACACTGAGTCAACTCATCACAACTATCTGAACAGTGTTTGTAGTACGTAATCTCATCGTTTGAACGCCATCTCGTTGAACCCGATCGGACTTATACAACGCGAGCTACAGATCACTGACGCCATCTATTGGCAAAATAATGGATTACTTTTTACTACACCGGATATTATATTAAATCATAGTTATATTACGAATGTAGAGTAGAATTATTAGTTGAACGATATCATAATAACAAGATTGCGCACAAACAGAGGTTATATGGAAACTATTACAGGGTTTTTATGTGTGAGTAGCTCAGGTATAATAGCAACAAGTAGAACAATTAATTAGTATAGTTGTGTAAGTTTGAAAAGCAAATTATGGAACTGTTAGAAGTTGTATACAGATTATATTGTTTTTAATAATATTAAAAAAGTAGATCAGTGGTAGAGCGTTGGCGTAGTATTCGGGAGGTCGTGGGCTCGATCCCAGCGACCGAAAAAAGTAGCTCTGTGGTAAATTGTTGGCGTAGGATTCGGAAGGTCGTGAGTTCAATCCCAGCGGCCGGCCATCCTAACTGAGGTTTCCCATATTTTTTCACAGTCACACCAGGCTAATTTTGGGATGGTGCATTCAACTTAGGCCCTAGCCGAACCTTCCCGAATCATTTGCCCTCCCCTATCCCGGTCTGAGCCGTAGATGCCTAAAGGCCATAAATTCATTTCAATTCAATTCAAGAAAAGACTGCACAGAACATAAAGAACACAAAATTTTACACAATTCTGATCCTTTTCATTTTTTAATACGACCCATCCTTTGGCTACATTTCGAATGCCTTTCTAATAATTCTCGTAATTTTAAATTTCCTTCTTTTGCATTTACTTTGTCTTGAACAAAAATTAATCAGGAAATAGATCGATCTTGATTTTTTTTTATGTAGACAGGCATACTACAGCTTTTCCATCGAAAATTAATCTCGAAAGGTTATCTGAGGGTGATGTGCTGGGGATTAAATGCTTGGGGGAGGAGAGGAGTCATAATTTGCTATGTTTATATCGCTCGTCCGTTGCTATAATTAAATCAAACAAAAATAATTGTGGTTCCTGTTCATGTACAGTACGTACGGACCCCCTAGTTTAACATACTAAAACCCTACATTCTAATCTTTGCGCCATCGGCCGCCATATTGGAAAATGGCGTCCACCTGACGTCTTGAAGACAGTTTTTCAGAATTTACACAAAAATGGTGCAAGATACGAGAAAACTGAACACGACATAAATTAAAGGAAACAAAATTTTACACAATTTGGATTCTCTCCAGTTTGGTATCTGTTCTATGTTACATAAAGAATTTTGTAGTAATATTAAATTCAGTAGTCCGAATAGTTTTAAAGTGATTATATTCATATTTTAGAGTATTATAAATCGCTTTGAAAGTTTATAAGCTATCTTATGCAATTGGCCGACGCTCGATCAGTGCCATTGGATTGTTCGGTTGTATTTTACATTTTCTTTTATTCTGTGCATAATCACTGGCGTGACGATCTGATTTCGATTCAAACAGTTGCGATAAACTAGGAATATATCTTATACGTGTGTAAGGTATCGAAACGTTTAATATCAGTCATCAGTGTTGTAGTGTCTTTCACTTCCATATCACCACCCATTACTCACTCTCTCCCCATACGTATTGTTTAACACACAAGGGAGAGCCTGGTATCAAATATCTTTATTATAATGTTTATCACAGGCACTCCATGTATAAGAGACAGTCTGCTATTAAGAAAAAAATGAGTGGTAAAAGTATCGCAAATTATTCCTTTTCTCCCCCAAGTGTTTAACCCCTTCACATATGCTTTCCAGCTTACTTTTTAATGAAAAATGTGCAGTATACAGGTGTGCAAAAAAATCATTCATAGATTGAGCTATTTCCTGAATAATTAAGGCGTATGCGCGAACAAACTAGTATGTTTCATGTTAAAATATAGAACATAGAATTTTGTTCGCGAATACGCCTCAATTGTTGTTCCCCACAAAACAAGATCAGAAAGAAAAAAAAATGCGAGTATTGGAAAGACATGCGATTTTTAGCCAACAATGAAGCGTATGAAAATGAAGAAGAACAAAATTGTTTTACACAATTTTCTTGTAAATTTCGAAAAACTGCCTTCAAGATGTCCGATGGACGCCATTTTCCAATATTAGCGCGAAGATCAGAATGTATATTTTGGTATGTTAAACTACGGGTAAATACATGAAGCGCAACTAAAAATATGTTTGTTTGATTTAATTGGAGCAACGGGCGAGAGCGATAAAAACAGCAAATTATTACTTTTCTCCTCCCCCAAAGCATTTAACCCCCTGCACATCACCCTACGTATGCCCTCGAGGTTAATTTTCGATGGAAAAGTTATAGTATGCAATTCTACAGAAAAAATCATCCATAGACCGATCTATTTCCCGAATAATTGTTGTTTAAGACAAAAATAAGACGCAGAGCAAGGAAATTTAAATTACGAGATTTGGAAAGACATGAGAATTGTAATAAGAATTGAAGCTTTCCTGGCGGCGAATATTATACAGATGTTCTCGGGATATCAGCCAGGTGAAGTCCGACGATA
>JAGDQP010007060.1:0-15992 GCA_022664845.1 Lepisma saccharinum
TTCCACATATCTCGGTCTGCTGCTATCCTCATCCATGTAGCTCCTGAGAAACGCTTGATTTCATCTACCCATCTTGCATTCGGACGTCGTCTCGGTCGTTTCTTTTCTCTAGGAATCCAATTTAGTACATTTGTCGTCCACCTTCCATCTGTTCATCTAGCTATGTGACCGGCCCATTTCCACTTCAGCTTCTTCGCAGTCTTGATTACATCCTCTACCTTTGTTTGTGCCGAATCCATTCATTTGTCTTCCTGTCCCTCCTGGTTATTCCTAGCATGCATCTCCATTGCTCTTTGTGTCACTCTCAATCTTTGAGTCGTTTGCGCATTCAGTGTCCAAGTTTCACAGTCGTACATCATCACGGGTAAGACACATTGAGTATAAACTTTACGCTTCAGACACATTGGTAGTTTTCTTTTGAAAATAAAGTGTAGTCTTCCAAACGAACTCCACGTCATTTTGCATCTTCTATTTATTTCATCAGTCAACTTGACATTCGATGTTTTGAGCTGGCCTAGGTAAACATACTCATCAACTATGCCTATTGTCTCTCCGCTAATCTTTATATCCCTTTTTTCAGCATATTGATTGTATATGACCTTTGTTTTACTTAAATTTATTTTAAGGTATATTTTCGAACTCTCATTATTCAGTTCTTCCATTCTGGTTTGTAGTTCTTCAGCATTTGAAGCAAACAGGACTATATAATCAGCGAATCGTAGGTGATGAAAATATTCGCTTTAATTTTAATTCCAACTTCATCCCAATTTAAATTTTGGAACACTCTCTCCAGGACCGCAGAAAACAGTTTTGGAGAAATTGAATCTCCTTGCCTTACCCCCTCTCCAAACTTTCTTGATGTAGTCTAATGACAAATGTGGCAGTCGGAGAAATGTTTCGCAGTAGCTGGATGTACGCATTTTCGATGCCTTGATGTTCAAGTGATTTAAGTACTCCTGACAAGGAGACCGAATCGAAAGCTTTTTCGAAATCTATGAATCCCAAACATAGTGGAAGTTCATATTCATTAGTCCTTTCCATAACTTCATTCGATGTTTGTATGTGGTCCATTGTGCTAAATCCACGACGAAATTCTGCTTGTTCCCTTCCCTGGTTAAAATCCAAGTCCCGTTCAGTACGATTCAAAATAACTTTGGTGAACATTTTGTATAGAACTGACAGTAAACTAATTGGTCTATAGTTTTCGACGCGTTCTTTGTCCCCTTTCTTGTACAACAAAATGATAAGGGCATTGTTCCAACTTGAGGGTATTTCTCTTTTCCTCAGGCACATCGAGAATAATTTAGCAACTTCCTCTTTCATGTTTTCACCTCCCCATTTAAACATCTTTGCTGTGAGTTCATCTTCTGGCGTCTTTCCGTTCTTCATCCCTCGAAGTACTTTATCCACTTCTTTCATTACATCTGGGACATCTACATCATTTTCTTCTGAGTCTTCATTTCCTAGCTCGTCTTCAGAGTAGTACAATTCTCTGTAGAAATTTTCAAATATTTTTATAATTTCTTCCTTATTTCGTGTTACGGTCCCGTCTGGTCTCTTAATTGCAATGATTTGCTTTTTTCCTATCATGAGCTGCTGTTTTTTTTTTTTTTCAGGCTCTTGTTCTCCTCGATTGTATTTCTAACTAGATTTTCGTTATATCTTCGTACATCCTCTCTTATTTTCTTCCTTACGGTTTTATTTAGTTCTGTGTATTCAATCCTTTTTATGTAATTTTCGTCTTCTTTCATTTCCCTTCTTTTCTTTCTGGTGCCTGCTATTTCCTTGGCTGTCTTTCTTATTATCTTGGCCAGTATTTTATTTCTGCTATTGATGTCTTCTTCTTCATCCTCTAACTCTTCCAAGGCGCTGAATCTGTTGCTTAGTTCTATCTCGAATGTCTCTGTTTTTCCCTAGATTTTCCAGATCTAAAAGTGGCGATTTTCCTCTGATAAGCTTCTTTCTTTCAAGTCTAGTATTTAGTTGCAGCTTTTATCTCACCATCCTATGATCACTCGAGACTTGGTAACTGTTCAGAACAGACACGTCTTGCAGAATTTCTCTGTTAATCGATAGAACGTAATCGATTTCGTTTTTGGTCCCTTTTGGGCTTTTCCATGTCCACGTCCTCTGGGGCTGTTTCTTGAAAAATGTATTGGAAATGAACAGTCTGTTGGCTTCTGAAAATTCCACTAACTTCTCTCCTCTCTTGTTTCTTTTGCCAAATCCAAAGTTTCCCACTTTCGTGTCACTGCTCTGCTTGGTTCCTACTTTCGCATGAAGTCTCCCATTACAATTTTGTAATGCGATTTGCTACTATCCAAAATCTTCTGTATCTCCTCGTATAGGTCTTCGATTTCCTCCTCCGGATGTGAGGATGTTGGAGCACTTGTATAATTTCCATACTGTACCTGTTGTTTATCTTTATTTCTACCCTTGCGATTGTATCTGAAATTCCTTCAATTTCTGTGATCCGTGACTTCAGGTCTTTATTAATTATAAAGCCAACGCCTGACGGTTTTCCATTTGCTGTTCCTTTGAAGTAGAGCGTTTGTCCCGACGGTAGTTCCAACTGGTCTTCATTCTTCCTCCACACTTCTGATAGTCGTATGATGTCCCACTTAATCCACTTGAGTTCATTCTGCAATTCTTCTAATTTGTCCTCTCCTGCAAGTGACTGACAGTTGAGAGTCGCCACGTATAGGTCCGTTCGGTGTCCTGGCAGTCTACAGTCCAAACCCGAGCATTTTGACCCTGTGACTTCCTGCAGGACTGACCGCTGCCGTTGCCAGCTGCATTCCATCCTCCGGGCAATGAGGACCTCCGAGGCTGTTTCCTTACTTGTACCATCATATGTAATGAAAGGAGGGATGCTGGCATTTGACTCACCACGCTGTCAGCTAATGCGGGTTGGTAAGCAACCCATCCATGTTCGTTCGCCAAGCAGTTGCTTGGGTACTAACAGGCCCCACGACGTGAACGTATGGATTGGACATTAGGCGTCTACCCCGGTCGGTTCCCTTAAGCCTTAGCAAGAGGAATTAAGGGGTTTCCTCCCAGTTAGTGGCAGAAGTCTTTTGGGGCGACAGTCCCGGTTTGCCGGTCCTGTCCTGGTTTCCCGGCCATATATATATATATATATATATATATATATATATATATATAATAAATCACAGCCATATTCAATCCACTAGTGGATGAGGCCTCTCCCCGAAGGAAGGAGTTGGTCTACTGCTCCCACGCTGACCAGACGGGTTGGGAGATATATATATATATATATATATATATATATATATATTTTACATAATGTATACAAAAGAGAAGAAATTTACAATTGCGTTTGTATTTACAATTCCGCCCCACACATACACATACACACACACAGACACCGATAAGATGGGACTCGCTTGTTAGAGCGCTCAGGGGTCACTTCTCACTGCCTTTCTTTTCTTTTATTGTCCACTTGCTTCTTCCTTCGAACCCTGCTCCCTCTTTCTGCTCTGTAGCAGGACGAGGGCGATGTAAGAGAGAGAGACACGCACACCCGGCCTGAGCCATAGTTACCTAAAGGCTTTAAAATAAATTCATATTCACACACACGCGCGCACGGTACCCAGATACTTGTCACACAATCACAGATCAAATAAAGAATTTCTTCGGTCGCAGTTTCGTCTTTGAAAAGAACCCAAATACAAAATAGAGACATACACAATATAACAAAATGATTATAAAACACAATTTTGATCTCCAACAAATGTTCTCATACATGTGAACGATGTTTGATATAATGAACTTTCATTGTTATAGAAGGGTGTATTAAGAAATATATTTATTCAGGAGACTCATATCTTGTAAATTCGTGTGTGTGGCAATCTCGTTTTCCCAACAACAATTCTTCATGTTTTTGTTGCGTGCAATAGTCGTGAAAAAGCCATGGATTTGGCACACTCACCACCGAGAAATAACCATTTACTACTGTCAGGGGTGTACTATAATGCTCTATCTTCCATACAAATCAGTTTAAAATGTCAGCTGCATAACTAGTCCGCATCACAGCTTTTGTTCGTTAAATTTTATACCTGGGACATCCGTAAGCTACTGGCAGCAGGCCGAAAAGGTTTTGTTTTGAAAGTATTTAAAAGTTGAAACAGAATAAGCGTGAGAAATAAAATTGCACCAAAACTTAAAAATAACACTTTGTTACGTAAGGGCTAGGTAGCTATGAACTCAGTTATAAAAAGTACGGTGTCATTCAAAAGCATGGTCTGTAATGGTAAATGCGCTGTCCCATATTCCATGAGTCACTTTATATAAATCTGATTGACTCTATGTGCTTACCCGTATTACAGATAACGTAACTTCTTTTTTAACGCTTTATTACAATTTATATATATTTCTTTTCTTTCTTTGTTGTGACCAAACCTTTGGAGAAACGCCGCCTTTTCATATATATATGTGTGTGTGTGCGTGTTTGAAGTCTTATATAGGCCTACATATCTGTATTTCCTATAATGTATCCTTTTTCTACCTTATTTTATTATACAAGCTAGTAACGTAATGCACCAACTAACTTCGAGCGATATAGTACATCAAAAAATTAGAAAAAATTGTCAAGGTGGAAATTCCGCCGCGTTTCGGAGGTACAGAGTGCCAAAAGCGTGAGGAAACGAACTTCAGATCTTCATATTTCGAAAACCATTAGCAGCAGAGTTTATGAGGCATGCTACCGTAAAAGACTTCAACCTACTGTCTCCTAAAACTGCTCAATAGGTGCGCGAGGGATTCCCCAAAAGAAGTCGAGGGTTTCCCAGAATTTCTCTGAAGTAAAATAAAGGAAGGTCGTAATGATCACGTAAATAGGACGATCCAACAAGTAACAAAAATACTTTTGCCCCATACCAATATCTCGAACATATTCTATATACCGAACTTTTTTTAAAAGTATGTTTGCATAAGAAGCAAGATTAAGAATTACACACATTCAACAAATGTTTTGTTTATTTGTTATCAGTGAAAGAAAATACTGTGCGATTGTGAGTGCATATAATCATCTTTACGTATACAGCAACTGAGTAATACTATAAATCACGTGCGTCCTTTGAGGAATCTTGTGCACACTCATTGCCCAATATTGGAATATGCACTTTTGAATTTATTACGTTTGAAGTCTTTGACGCTAGCATGCTACACCATCTATACTGTTAGTGGTACTGGGAATATGAAGTTCGAAAAATTCATTTTCCTACTCTTTCGGCAGCGTTTAGCTCCGAAACGCGGCTAAATTTTCACCGATGACATGTTTTTTTTATTATTATTATTATTTTATTTTTTCCATCCCTCGAAGTTTGTCCGTGCATTAGGCTACTACCCTGTAGATGTGATTTAAAGACTCGATTGCTTTAATTCGTTAAAAATTAAGCAAAGAGACCTTTCCTTCATTTTTAACCTGAAATTTTATGTATTTTCTTCTCTTATCACATCCGTAGCAGATAAAGATGTAAGTTAAGGATTTTGAACTGTTCTTTTCTAACATCCCTATTAATTCGGTGCATTTACTTCTTGTCTAGGAGATCGACATCAAGAAACAGGGTCAGTCATCTCCGTATGCGTTTTGTCAGTTCGCTGATATCAGTAGTGTTGTGAAGGCTATGCGTAGTATGGACGGCGAACACCTAGGTGGCAGTCGAGTTAAGCTCGGCTTTGGCAAATCGTTAGCTACCAACTGTGTTTGGGTAGATGGTATTTCAGGTAAGTTTTTTTTATTAGGCATTTTAAGGTCGGAATATTGGTTGTTGTTAGTAGATACTTGAAAAATAGTACTTCCGTGTTTTTTATTTATTTATGGCCCTTATGCATCTTAGGCGCAGGCTGGGATAACGAAGGGGAAAAGATGTGAGGTGTCGGCCAGGGTCTATGTTGAACGTACCATCCCGGCATTTGCCTGGTGTGGCTGAGGAAAAATCCTCAGTCAAGATGGTCAGCCGCTGGGATCGATCCCAGACCATTCCGAATGCTAAGCCAACGCTCTACCACTGAGCCACGGCCTCTCAATAAGTACATACCTGAACTCGAAGGTTCAATCTCCTCTGAAAACCATTTAATTACAACGTCGATTTAGTAGATGGTTCGCAGCCTAGCTTTCCTTCTTCAGAAAATATTAACACTTTGCTCTTTTTTTATAATAAAGAAGTAGTAGTAAAAAGAAGAAAGTTAAAACAGAAAAGAAGATAGGAAATAATATAAACACTAAAGTACACAAAGGGCATTTTGATTTTGAACATAAGGAGTTGTTCAGCACAAAGATGCGTCAAGTTTCTGAGCCATGGGGTTATATTACTAAGCGTTAAGGCCTGTAAATATATGGAAAATTCCACGAATATATCATCCCTGATATTAAAAACTGACACTTACCCTAGATTTTTTTTTAATGATTGCAACCGGCACGTGGAAGGTATATGGTGCATGTTTACATAAACAAACTTATCAACGCGTAATGAACTTGTGCTTTGGGATTTTTTATTTATTTTTTTTTCTTCAAAAAAAAACTACAAAAATAGCTACGATTGAACTTTACATTTACAGTGATTTATTCATCTATAAACGCAGTTTTTTTTTGTTTGTTTTTTAAATATATACATTAAACTTCGTTCATTTCTGTATTGTCATAAACTAATGGCTTCTTTCTTAATAATACTTTTTTTTACGGCTTGGCAAACATTATAAAAATCGTTTGCATAATCATGTAAGTTCGTGACGCTCCAAGTACTGTATTTGGTGGAAAGTATATTGCTTTTATATGGCGCGTTAGAGTCAGATGCTGAACAAAAAAGTGTTTGAGACATTTTTTTTTCTAATCACAATAGATTTTGTGTTAACATTTACATGGTATAGTTATTGCTTGGACTCCTCATATTACGGTGAGTGTACTGTGAAAAGTACTGTACACTGCAGAATATTGAGTCAAAAGTCAAGTGCTTTCATGTGGTGCGGTAGAGAGTCAAATCCTGATGAAAAATGTATTTAAAACTTTGTTTCTAATCATAATAAATTTTATGTAAATGATTGACGAGCGTCACAAACAGACATTCAGAATATACAGTACTTTTCGACTGTAATTGCCGTTTATCATCTCTGAGAAGTTAACAAAAAATTGAATGGGCATGTGGCATGCTAGAATAAATATTGGTCAACATGTTCTCGATTAAATGAAACCTATACATTAAAACAAATTTGAACATAATAGCACTTACGTTTTGTATTCATATTACTAAACACAAATCGTTTCGCTGATAAAGCAGTGTCAAAAATATGAAGAAAAAAAAGAAAGATAAAAGGACACATTTTCGACACTGTATCAGCGTCTTCCTCAGACAAAATCACTCCGAGAAAAACACTGATAGAGTGTCGAAACTGTAACGTTTTATATGTATACATATATATGTATCCGACCTTCTCCTATATGTACTTTACATATATTTCCGCCAACCATGAACCCGGCCTCAACTATATGTAACTCCCTGCAGCGCAGTTTCTTCTTCCATGCTCTTCTTCGTTCCGTCTCTAGTTGCACATTCATCCTATTTTTTAATATTGTTTCTTTATTATTATTTCCCCTTCATCTTTATGATTGATAGTGTTGTTATTGTTCCCCCTCTCTGATTTTTTTACCCTCTTATTCCTTCAGGAAACCCTTTGCCTACTCGTAGTAACCTTCTCACTTTCTTCTCCATTTGGTGTTTTCTCCGACCCATCTAGTCATTTTCCCGCCACCATAACCTGGCCACACAGTTACTCAGCATGAGTTGGCAAAATGACGTATCCTTAACACAAGTCTCGCTCTGTCCATTTTCTCTCCTACAATGTGAAACGCTTTTGCGAAACGTAACCGCTTTTCTTTCGTGTTTGTGAGGTTCCTGTACACCTGTCTTCTAACATATAAGTCTTTTTTTTTTCTACCTTTTTACCATCTTATATATGTCGTCTTAGTCTTTATTCTATTCTCACGTGTTTGTCTGTTACTCTTCGAGCAAGAAGGTGAATTCACCGAAATATTCAAGATTTCTGTACTTACAAATGTGTGTGTGCGTGTGTTCACATATAGAATAATAAGCTGTAAGTAATCCCTTTCTTCATAATTTTACCTTGTGAAAACGTTTACATATTTGTAAATTAATAAACTTTTAGAGATAAACAGACTATCTCTAACTTTTTCCCCCCTTTTTGTTTGCTTTTATTTTATTGTTGTGTTATGTTTTCAGTGTAAAATGGCAAATTGTGCTGTATCTGAAACCTTCTGTAAATAAATAAATTACGTTGGGCCCATTCGCCCATGCTTTCAGAGAGTTTGGGGAAAATGTATGTCAGAGTGTAAGTGCTTGTTGCAATAATGTCAGTGCCTGACGAAAACTTTAACATTATTTTTGTTGTTTAAGTTTTCTTTCACCGAAAACGTGATATACAATGTCTCCGGTATCATAGCATGTGCTCAAGTCGCACTTGAAAAATGTCAGATGTTGCAAGGGAATTACAGAGAAAAGTGTTTTCTGAATGTCGGTGCGTGAAGCGTGGAATCGCGTATTATAGAGAAATGATCAGCGACCATTTTGGCGATGCTGTTAACAATGGAAATTTCCTTTTCGTCGTCTTTAAGCACGTAATTTGATTCTGTACATCAGGTTTAACATATATCTTGTTCTTGAAATTTAAGCGCTACGATTTTTCGTTAAACGTAAAAATAGAGGATGAAACACTGATGAATATCGTCTTCTACATCATACAACGATAATGGTCTTGTGGTTGGTTTGATATAATGAATTAGTAGTCGTTCAGTAGCTGTTAGTTGGCCTCTCGCTGGGTTACATAGTGTTCAAAGAAAGAGTTTATGAACACAAGGGGTTCACTTCACGAACAGGCTTTTCGAGTTTGCACTTTGCTCTTTTTCCTTTGCAACATTGGAAAAGTGCAATATTTTTTGTTCCACGTTTACAAAACGAGGTTTCGGCAATTAAGTTTTTCAGTTTATGGAGCTTCAGAGTCTTTGCAATACTATGCTTTTTTTATTCAGAAGTTTGAAGGTAAAAAAGCAAGAGAAATAAAGTATATTAACATAAATTAATTTATACTTTGGCCTAAGATACTTCAAGTTTAAACACCAAAAACATTTTGTTAGTAACAGAAGTGGATGAAATGAATGGCATGCATTTTCTCAGTATGCAGTGATGTTATCTCTATTGGATGTCAGTTTTCACGTGTTGGCATCGTGGCGTAATTAGTTAGTGCGCGGAACTCGTAATTTTACCGAAGACTTTTTTGGAACCCTGTGAAAGAAGTTTTTTGTTACTTTACGTGTACGAAACGGAATGGTTACTTTAATGTAATCGTTTTAATTTACATTTTTTTTTCTTAATGCTTTCTTTGGTATGAATTTATGATACGTTTAAACTGTATTCAGTATATTCACGTGCTATACAAAATTTAACTACTTAAAGTGAAAAGTAAAATATAGGTATCGTATCCCCAAAAGACATTGAAAGATCTCTCACTGGATATTCGGATATGTTGCAGTGCTCGGAAGTGTATGATGTCACTTGCGAATGCAAAGAAACGTATCTAGGCATGAGTAAGCGCCATCTTCTCACATTATTAACGAACGTGAAAGGTGTGAAGACTCCTCAAATCCCAATTTCAGTTATGTACCCTTTCATACTATATATATGGTATGGCGTTATGGTTGGCAATATGGAATTTCCTTAACACCACTCCCACACCTGTCCGCTCTGTGCACTTTCCTTCGTACCAGTTCAAAACGCAATTGCGAAACGTACTAATTTTCTATAGTGTTTGTGAAGTTCGTGTGCTCCTATCTCAAGATTTCACTATGTAAATATACTTTTTTTCTACCTTGTTTACCATCTTATATATACATACTATTGCCATATGCGATTACGAAGTTGTATATGGCAAATCCAGTGGTAATATTTTCAGTGTCAGTGGCGGACCGGGAATACCCATACCGGGGATCAATTTAAAATTTTAAATGGAAAGTGGGGTAACTATTCACTTCTTTGGAACAATGGAACTACTTTTAGACGAAATATAATTTAATAAAATTGTTATTGGAACGATAGTGTGGTATCTCTTAAGGACGTTTCCATTTATATTTTCATTATAGACTTAACAATTTGATTGTGTACATTAAATTAGCATGTACTATATTAATGACATTTCAGCGTTAATATCTTTCATTACGTAGAAATAGACTCTAAATTAGTTATGAATTTCACCTTCTACGTCATACAACGAAATTCATCTTTTGATTGGTTTGACGTAATCAGACGGTAGTCGTTCAATAGTTGCCTGCTTTTTTTTCTAACTTACTTATGCAAGAGTATTATCATGTCAGGTTTTATTACAACAGGAAACAATATGTAGAGGAATTGATTCACAGTGGATTAAGTAAATCTAATTCAGAAGGTTCGAGTTCTACAATCTCCAGTTAACAGTTATACATTGTATGAGTTACTGGAAAATTATCAGCTAAATGAGGTGGTTGTTAAATATATTTACAGCAGTTAAAATAGTATCTGCTTTCCGACTCGGCCTTTTGATTATCGATTATAAAAGAAAGAGAACATGTACACTAAGGTGGGTCGAAAAAAACAAAACGTTTTTCGAATTTTGATAACTTCTATTACGGAAAAGTTGCCAGTCGTAGATACATACATCACACACACCGCCTGGCAACCTACCATTAGTACATTCTTTATTAAAATCTTGTGCGCATTACAAGAAATAGCTTAAGTAACAAAAGTAACTTAAACCTTAAGACATTTAAAAAAGAGATTGGAGAGTAATTTGTGCGATATTGCGAAAACACTACGTGACATATCCACATGTAAATGTACACGTCCAGCAGTTACGTGTCCTTGTGATAATGAACGGAAGATTCAGCGTGGTTAATTACAATTCTTAATAGACCAGAGGGCATTTCGAAACATGGAAATAAGCAATATTGGCATTTCCACATCGAAAACTTCTGAAGGACGCAAAAACGTAAAGAGAAGACCATGGCTAGATTGAAGGAGTCAGAAACAACCAATAGGGACGAGAAACAAGTTGCTGATTTACCAGAGATTTGTTCAAGACCAACTCATAAGTTATCCCCAGACGATTCTATGAAGAAACTAGAGGAATCTTGTAGTACCATTGAGGCAGAATACTACTTAGGACCATCAAGAGGAAGACAACTTCAAATTCTCCTTCAAGTACGGTGTACGGCGACTAATAGCTACAACAGAAACGGGAGAAATCGAAGAAAATATGAGAACTACATGCAGTAAGGGTGCGTGTGGAGATTACCATGCCATACGCAAGCTGTGCAAAGCAATGTAAAAATAGTCACAAAGCAGTGTCGAAGGTTATGGAAGGGGAGATACTGACAACAAACCGAAACTCAAGCAGAAATGCGATGCCTCGATACATGTAAAAAAGATTACGCTGTGTAGGAAGAACAAAATATTTTCTGAAATATCGCCACAAATTACTTTCCAACCTTTTTTTTTTTTTAGGTTTTCAGGTTTAAGTTACTTTTCTTATTTAAGCTATTTCTTGTAATGCGTACAGGATTTTATATTATAGAATGTACTACTGGTAGGTAGCCTGGCGGTACTCGATATGCAACCAAATCCTGGTGGTGAGTTCTAGGTTGAGCCGGCAGCCAAGGGGCCATACCCAAAATTTTGGTGTTAATTTTTTTTTTTCGTTGATAACTCTTATTTAGGGTCTATTTGAGAGGAAAATGGCTGATGACATCTTGCCTCCTTGGGCAACTCCCACAATTCAAGATGGCGTCCGGTGATAACGTCAATACTCAACATATTGTGCTGTGGCTGGATAATGTACAAAAAAATTTGTTATTAAGATGATTTATTGTTAATAACTCTTATTTAGGGTCTATTTGAGAGGAAACTGGCTGATGAGATCCTGTCACCCTTGAGAAACTCCCAAAAATTGAAGATGGCGTCCGTCGATAACCTCAGTACTAAACTATTTTGCTGTATGGCTAGATAATGTACTTCATCTCCCAAACTGCTGTTTCGTACAAATCTATTCTTTGATTCCAATTGAAGGAGATAATATGCTTATCTCCGTCTGATTGAATGTTTTCCATGTCGTTTTAAATACATGAGCGTTAGTCCCGCAGTCAAATGCGACATTTTGCTCAATAGAATTGGGAAATGTTGCTCTCTCTGTCTAGCTGCAAGGATATGGATGATGCCACCTTGTCATCCTTGGGCATTTTAAGTTACGATCAATGTAAATAATAGCAATCTAGAAAATTTATGTTTTAACGATATGTCTATATTCATAACTAATATTTAATGTTTACAATTTTTTTTTTTTTAGGTAGAGATCGGTACTATATCTATGTATGTATATATGCAGGGTGTCCATAAAGTCCATTGCCACCCCGTGTATCTTCGAAACGACCGCGAATATGAGCAAACGCTAAAACACGTCCTTCATTATTTTGAGGGGCTTGAATTTTGAGCTATAAAAGTTCCACCCCATACCCCCCAAATTGCGATTCGGGGGTCAACTTGAAAATTTCGAATTGCAAATAGGGTTGAGTAATATATCGTTTGAAAAGTCTTGACAAAAGAAATATTTTGCCGAAAGTTTGAAGTCGCTATGTTGATCCCATATAAAATGGCGGCGGTCATATTTCGTGTCCATAAAGTCCATTGCCACCCTGTGTATCTTCAAAACGACTGGGAATATAAGAAAATGCAAAAGCACGTTCTTCATTATTTTAAGGGACTAACATTTTTAGCTATGAAGGTCCACTTCGTGTCCCCTAGGGGTAGTAAACGGAGGTCAGGGTCTATGTGAAATTGTCAAATGACAAAAGTGGTCTAGAGATACCCAGTGTCAGCGGGTTTGATACAAGAAATAATTTGGGGTAACCTTAGAATTTCAAATTGTTCCATATTCCAAATGGCAGTAAGATGAAAGTTCTAAAACGAAGCTTCTATTCTTCACTCAGACAGAAAGAGGTCTAGAAGTTACTCTTCACAACAAAATCTGTATCATGACTGTTGTTGTGATGATTCTTTTCGAAGTTCTAACATACCCAAAAGTAAGTTTCTATGTTAGTCCCATAGTTTTGTAATGCTAGGAACATTTCGAAACATTTTCTTTAATTTTCTTTATGAGTGTTTGCTGATAGACGTAAATTGCCAGTGTTGTGAAGAGGTTCCAAATTGCTGACAATAAGTTTTCCAGCATGTTCCTACGTACATATGCCTTAACCACTAAATAGTTTCTAGCCTACATGTTCAGCCTATAAATAAGTAACTTCAACGCGTGTATCTCCGAAACTTTAATAAGCAAAGTGTAACTGGAAATACACTATTTAGTGGTTAAGGCATATGCACGAAGGAACACGCTGGAAAACTCATTGTCAGCAATTTGGAACCTCTTCACAACATTGACAATTTAAATTCATCAGCAAACTCTCATAAATAAAATTAAAGAAAAAAAATATTTCGAAATGTTCCCAGCATTACAAAACTATGGACTAATATAGCAGCTTACTTGTGGGTACGTTATAACTTCGAAAAGAATCATGACAACAACAGTTAGATACAGTAACTTCTAGACCTCTTGCAGTCTGAGTGAAGAATAGAAGCTTCGTTTTAGAACTTTTATCTTACTGCCATTTGGAATATGGAACAATTTGAAATTCTAAGGTTACCCCAAATTATTTCTTGTATCAAACCCGCTGACACTGGGTATCGCTAGACCACTTTTGTCATTTGACAATTTCACGTAGACCCTGACCTCCGTTTACTCCCCCTAGGGGACACGAAGTGGAACTTTTATAGCTCAGAATGTTAGCCCCATAAAATAATGTAGGACGTCTTTTTGCGTTTTTTTATATTCCCAGTCGTTTTGAAGATACATGGGGTGGCAACGGACTTTATGGACACGAAATGTGACCGCCGTCATTTTGGATGGGGTCAATATAGCGATTTGAAACTTTCGGCAAAATATTTCTTTTGTCGAGACCTTTCAAACGATATATTACTCGACCCTATTTGCAATTTGAAGTTTTTAAGTTGACCCCCGTGCCCCGATTTGGGGGCTCTGGGGTGGAACTTTTATAGCTCAAAAGTAATAAATACCCCTCAAAATAACCAAGGACGTGTTTTTTCGTTTGCTTATATTCGCAGTCGTTTCGAAGATATACGGGGTGGCAACGAACTTTATGGGCACGAAATGTGACCGCCGCGATTTTGGACGGGGTCAACATAGCGATTTGAAACTTTCGGCAAAATATATCTTTTGTCGAGACCTTTCAAACGATATATTACTCAACCATATTTGCAATTTGAAGTTAAGTATCCCAATTTTGGGGGGTCTGGGTGGAACTTTTATAGCTCAAAATTCAAGCCCCTCAAAATAATGAAGGACGTGTTTTTTCGTTTGCTCATATTCGCAGTCGTTTCGAAGATACATGGGGTGTCAACGGACTTTATGGACACCCTGTATATATATATATATATATATTTAACACGCTAGCGGCCATAATTTTGAAGATATTTGAATCAAATTTTAATGTTATTTCTAGGCTTAATAGCTCGGTTAAGTTCGTTAATGAGCAAAATCGGTCACCATCTTGGATCCAAAATGGCCGCCGAACCCATTTTTGTATAGAATACACAGCCTAAACCGCTGGGGCTATTGAAATCAAATTTGACATAGAGGTACATCATCACTCTTTGATACGAAAATGTTACCTAATGAATTCAAAGACGTCATCTTGGATCCAAAATGGCGGAAGCAAGAAATGTATTTTCCATATCGTTTGAGCTAGAGATACGAAATTTGGCATAAGTATTGTCACTAGTAGTCCAAGAAAATATTACGAAATGTTGAAAAAGTCGCCATCTTGAATCCAAAATGACCGCTGAAACCATTGTTGTATAGGATACACAGCCTAAACGGCTGCAGCTAGACGTATCAAATTTGGTAACAAGCTACATTAAGCTTGTATGTTAGTAAATATTACGTGATGTATCCACAGACGCCATTTTGGATCCAAAATGGCGGACCTAAAAATCCGTTTTCGACACCGTTTGAGCTAGAAAAACGGAATTTGGCATAAAGGTGCATTCTGACGAGTAGTTTAGGGAAATATTAGAACATTTGGGAAAAGTCGCCATTTTGGATCCAAAATGGCCGCCAAATATCTTATTTTACACACCTTTTGAGCTGGATAAATGGAATTTTACTTGAAGGTGTACCATCACAAGTAGGTCACGACAATATAAGAAAACTATTAAAAAGTCGTCGACTTTTATCCAAAATGGCCGCCCCAAAAACCCAATTTCCAAATCATTAAAGGTAGACAAACGAAATTTTCTTGGAAATTGTATGACCAAGAGTAGGTTACAATAAATGGGGCAAACCTCCCCTTTGGGGCGAACCCCCTCGTGGGAAGGTGCAGATGGACACCATGGTGGTGTAATGCTGCATCAAGATTTTGGTTAATATAAAGGAGGCGCATCCTCTCAAAAGCACAAGTTGGGGAAAAAAACTTCGAGATCTACCTCAGCCTGTAGGCCTACCGAAAGGGATTTTTTATCTTTACAGATGGTGTAGTGGAAATTTAAAGTAAAAATGGGAGACAAGTGCTATTTTGAGTAGAAATTTTCATGTAGCACTCGAAGAGAAACTCTTTCAGTGGCTGACTTTCAGCGTATACAGACTATTAAAGTGTAGTAAAGTTTGTGGTGACAACAGATATTTAGAACTTGAAAAGAAGATTACTGAATGTAAAGATTATAAAATATATTGTTATATGTTAAGTAGTTATTCATGGTATGCTAAGAAGAATTAAGAGAAAACTAATCGAAGCTGCTAACATGATTTATTACATATGCTCAATAGCAGAACTACCATATCTCCTGCGACGATGTCTTTTCGAA
>JAGDQP010007060.1:16002-46821 GCA_022664845.1 Lepisma saccharinum
AAATATCAAAAATGCTTTCTTCATTGTTGAATTAAATAACATACAATTTTTCTTCAATAATATTCCATTCATAAAATTAAATCTGTTCCATCATTCTCACAACTCACTCCTCCCCCTAAAAAAATAATTTCGTAATGTATATTCAACCATAGTCTTCACATTCAAAACGCTTTGGAGGTTTCGTTACTCTCGTGGAACGTCGCAATACCGGAGTAAATTACCAAAGTTCATCTGTGATCTCGTATCCATCACATTCCAAATGTCTTTGTTAGTAGCCATACTTCAAATCTTGCACCGTTCTCGAGGCGTCTTCTAATATGGCATCCGTACAGTCTTTTTGTAACCATGTTAGCCATATTGGTCTATTTCGTGTAAAGCATGGAAATTTCAAATATTGTCCAAAACCCATGTCATATAGTGTTTTATCCAGGTCTTCTAGTGATTTCTCCATACCAGACGTTTTAGGTTTCGTCGTTACTAATTGCTCATCTAATTGTGACCCATATCCATTTTTTTGCAGGTTTACCTTCTCTATTCCATCATTTGCTTGTACTCCCTCTTTAGTAAACACCTGTGTTTCTGACTCCTTCTCTATTCCATTATTTTCTGGTACTACCTCTTTAGTGAAAACCTGTGTTTCTAACTTTCTCTCCTCGATCGTTTTCACATTTGATACTTTCCCCTTCTCTTTGTTATCAACGGTGTTTAATTTGTCATTTACCCATTTTTGTAATGACGTTTGATTCGCTGAAAGACTATCTATACTTTTCTGCAACTGTGAGACTAATTGCATTATTGTTTTCATGTCTTCATGTGGTTTTTGTGCAAAGTTTCTTATCGATGGGTAGTTCGTAGATCGGGTCATGGCTTTATTTTGAAAGTTATTTCTGTGCTCAAATTCCGAATTACGTTTGGCATATTGAGGGTGTTCTGAATATTGACCAGATAATAATTTATACCTCCAATTATAACAAACCTTATCTAATCCGGGTCTGCCAAGTATGGCGTAAGGTAGAGCACTATCAGTCACCAACCAATGTAAATAATGAATTGTATTCCTACAAATACAAGGTAAGTGAACCTGTCCTACAATAGGAATGGGTTTATTTCCAATATCTTTCACCACTGGTTCATTAAAGGTTTTAACTATTTCAACTTTCATTGTATCGATTAATCCCTTATCGATTATGTTTTGACAAGCTCCCGTGTCCACTAAGGCATCAAAAACCACCTGGTGAGACCTAAAATTCATTGATAATGCCGGTGATTCCATTTGCTCATCTGAAGATTCTACTGTATTTACCCAGAAATCGTCTAGCCCTAATCCATATTGAACATTATTAACTGCCTCATCTACCGCCTCAGGAGTAACTGTATGTACCATCCTTCCATCTGATCGTGCTGTATTTTGACTGTTTACAAAGGTGTTACGACACCTGATCTTAAAATGTCCTATTACACCACATTTTAAACATTTTTGTTTATAAGCAGGACACGACCCTCTGGCGTGATTCCTTGCACAAAACTTACAGTTTATAATTTGGTTTTGATTTCGATTTTTATCGTAGGAGTTACTCCTAGGTTGACCAGTTCGAGAAATAACATTAACTTCTGTTTTATTAATTGAAAATTCTTTCAGCTTATTTGACAATATGTAGCTATCTCTTTCTACACTTTCATGCTGAATCGAGATTGCAATCGCTTTATCTAAATCCAATTCATCTATAGACAGTAAACGTTTTCTGAGAGTATTGTCGCTAATGCCAAATATGATTTGGTCTGTCAAAGCCTCATGCAAATAGCTACCGAAATTACAAACATTAGCCAACTTCTTCAACCTCTCAAGGTACTCCTTTATGCTTTGGCCTTGCTGCTGAACCGTGCGATGAAAAACAAACCGGTTCGTTCGAAAATTCTGTCTGGTTTTGAATAACTTACATAAAAGACTCTGTAACTCATCAAAAGTTAAGTCAGGTAGCAATCTAGGACTGCAGTCTTGCTGCATTTGCTCGAATACATTGCTATCTACAGCTGTTAATAATAATGGAGCCGCTCAATAGCAGAACTACCATATCTCCTGCGACGATGTCTTTTCGAATAGTTCGGTGTACGTAGTTCTACACATATACAATACTCACAAAGTATATAGTGTTTCCTCCCTAAATCTTCACTTATCACGGATAAACCAATTAATTCCACTCATAACGAACATTATACATTGAGGACATTGTTTTAACAGATCTTTCTTTTTTAAATTTCAAACAATGCTCATTTGAAATCTTTCTCGCACAAAATATCAAAAATGCTTTCTTCATTGTTGAATTAAATAACATACAATGTTTCTTCAATAATATTCCATTCATAAAATTAAATCTGTTCCATCATTCTCACATTATAGAAGCTGTGTATCTACATATACATCTAAAACTCACGTGAAACGATCAAAAGATAATGCCGAACTGAGTGATAGTGATGCAGATACTTTGAATGTTAAGGTAGAGTGTAGATCTGAAACTCCAGTATTTGATTTCAAAGTACATTGTGTTTTCTGTGGTGAGAAGTCTAAATTGGAAAAGGACAAGAGACACCCTAATAGATGGAGAGCAGCATTTCAGTTTCGACAGTTCGAATACAGTGCTGTGCAAAAAATGACAGCTGGTCGTCAGAAGTTAGACTTCATATAGCTGGTGCAATGACTTACATACGGATGCAAGATGATATCTTGATTGTCGCAATAAATTCATGAGATCAAAGACTGTAGAATATGCAAAACATAAGTGTGCAGATGCGGAAGATGTTGATACAGCGTATAATGAAACTGTAAGCGCACTATTGTCTGGAATTCAGTAGAATTATAAAATATCTAAAGTGATAATGGGGGATTTAAGTTAAATTGATCAAACCTGGTAAAATCTCTAAAGGAGCAATTCTGTGATCTCATAATTCTTTCTTTATGCTAATGTTATATCGTTTCCAAACAAAGCAGCGGCGAATTTAAGACTGAGTCCTGATAATGGTGATGATGATTTTCAAGTAGCAATTAGTACACTTGCAAAACAAATTAAATATGATGTTGCAGGCATAGAGAGAAATAAGGAAAAATATTATTTAAGAGTGAGTCATGAGAATGTTCTACAGAAAACTAGCCCTACGTAAATGAATTTATGCTCAGCATTATCACCAAAACTGGATGGAACTTTTAATAAGTTTCAGATATCTTGTACATATGATGAGGTTTCGCGCTTCAAGAAGGCAGCTGCATATGAAGTTGCAAGAAACAGTAATTTATTTGGCCTTTTCAAAGTTGATATTGATTCACCCAGGTTGACTCAGGTTATTGTAGACAACTTTGATAACGAAATTTCGTCTCAAAATGGAAAACTCAGTACACATTCACTGGCTGTACTTGTTGCTCAAACAAAAACAGACAACGACATTTCTACAAATGACAGTTTTCCACAAACAATCAGACGCTTGAAGAAGTACGATATATCTTGTAAAATAAATTATGAAACAAATGTAGTAAGGTACCAAGGACGTAAAAAACCGTATATGCCGTCAAATTTTGCTCAAAAATCACCAATGCCTCTAAAAGTTTTGTCTCGTGGTGTCTTGTCAGTAATGGGTGCAAGTGAAAATAATTTCCAATTTCTCAGAGATATTATTTTCGAAGAAAATTGCCCAGAGTTCAATGGTTGTAATACTCGAAAGTACCTTGAAGATGGTCCATAGCTTAAACCTGCAACAATTCCAGTGTATCAGCCATTAATTGACGTGATTCCATCTCATCATGATACAGTGAAGACAGCTACATGCCCAACATTTTTCAGAGAAGGCAGGTCAGGAAATAACTGTTTTCACATTTGACCAACAGATTTATCTCATTGCACTACATATTACACGGGTATATCCATTGATGTTTAATAATGTTGTGTTGCGTCTTGGAGGTATGCACCTTCTAATGAGCTTTGTTGGATCCGTTAGGACACTAATGTCAACTGTTAAGTTAAAAATATCATGGAAAATGTATTTGGTGGAGTAAAAATGATGTTGTATGGAAAGAAATTTCCACAAAATACATTGAGATTGGTTGCTGAAGAAATACTAAGAAGTGTTTTTGATATGAATAAAATAACTAATTTTGATGAACTTTTTACACACTTGAGTCATTGTCATCCCAAAGTGTAACAAGTAAGCTCTGTGTTGGTGTTCTAATAAAGTGAATGTTTCTCATGATGAATTACGTAAGAGCAGAGAGAGAGAGAGAGAGAAAGAAAGAAAAGGTGACTTATTTTTTTGCAGTTGGGCATGCAAACTATGCACATTATGGATTGTTTTATGTTTTATCTTAGGTCAATTCAACAATTACCAAAACTTTGTTAGAACATTTCCTTCAAGGAAAGCATGGAATGCGCCACAATCCAGGTCTGTGGAATGATATATGGATAGAAACTACATTTATGAGATATGGCCATAGTGAAAGAGGAATCGTTGGAATAACATTACAAACCCAAACCTTAAAAGTGTGGGCTCTAAGTTGACACATTTGCTCCCAGATAGAGGATGATATAGAAAAGTTAACTGGAGATGGTAAAAAGGTCACTCAAGAAGAAACACAAGGAAGAAATGCTGCCTAGAATTACTGCATATACTAAGGACAGAGAAGGGGGTAGAAACAAATTAAGACTCTTCATTGATCCATTGGAACCTTGTACTTACCCAGAAGGCCTTGTAAATACAGCTTCTGGCCAGGTAATACCAAAAATATTAATCTGCATAATGCTATCTCAATTGGAGCACAACAAATGAAATTGTTTGATGAAAGTTGGCCAGCAGGTTTTCAGTCCACAATAATTAAGTTGACTGTAACCATGTCTACAGCAAGAAAGCACATGAACCTAGTTAGTGATAAATTATATGATACAACAATAATTTATTCTCGAGTTATAGGATCACGACACCTGGATATCGAGCATGTTATTTCTCATGAACTTTCACCTGTACCTACATCAATGATTACGAACTCCGGAGATATGGGAATATGTAAGTCTAAATCTGTCATGAAAAGACTGCTTCAGGTCATTACTTTATCTCGAAATATTCATAGTGAAAATGTTGTATTTGTCATTGATGGATCTGCACTTTTGTGGACAGTACAATGGCCAGAAAAGGGTACTGTGGAAGACTACATAGCAGGAGTTAAGAAGGTTATTGGCAAATATGTGCATATTGGAAATGTGCATCTTATATTTGACCGCTACAGAGAGTATAGCATTAAGGATTCCACCAGAGGAGGAAGAGTTACAAGGACAAGTAGAGTTCATAAGTTAACACTTTCTACATAATTACCTCCACGAAAAGTTATGAGTGCAGTCGATAATAAAAACAATTGATAAATCTCATATGCTCTAGTATCCTTGGTGATCATAAAGAGTATATCAACAATCACAAGTTGATTTTGACAGGTCCTGAAGAAGAGCCTTTTGAGCTTCACTCTGGTAAATTTACACAAAGAATAGACTTAAGAACAACGCACGAGCAGGCTGATACTATCCTTGTTCAACAAGCAGTCCAATTGGCTCTTGATAATCATACACAAGTAAATGTTATATCAGATGATACAGATGTTTTCCTGCTGCATATGTATTTTTACAAATTAAGAAAAGTATCTTCATCTGTTTATATGGAATCACCAGTCCATGGGCGTTCAGTAGTAGACATTAGAACATCATCTTTGAAACATGAGAGCATAATACCTTATATTCTAGCAGCTCATGCAATTAGCGGATGTGATACCACGGTAATGTGTTGTGGGATTGGAAAAAAAAAAAGTCATCAAAACACTGCAAAGTGGATCTCCTTATCTCTGATGGAAAATCAGCATGCTAATATTACATGGACGGTACACAACAAGCAGCCAACTACCTGCTATGGTATAACTACATGTAGTTCTATTTCAGAGGCGCGTGTAAAACTGGTCAACTAAAACAGAAAGCTGTAGATGCCAACCACTACTTCTGTGTTCTGTACCTCCAAGAAATGAGGCTTTCGCAGATTTTCAAACATGCATTTGGAAACAATCCCTGGAATCTGATCCTCCCAATATGAATCCAGTACTTTATGGGTTTTATAAAGACACAGATCCAAAGTTATTACTGACAAAAACTTTGCCTGAAAATACACAAATTACACCTGATGAAATTATGAAACTAGTGAAGTGTTCTTGCGAAAGTATGATTCCCTGCAAGACTAACAGATGTGGATGCAAAAGTGTTTGTTTGCCATGCACAATATTTTGTTCATGCAATGGAAATGGTTGTTGTAATGACTCAATACCTATTGCGGATGTTACCAAGGGATGATGATAATGATATCGTTGATGATTAAAAGTGACTATGCAAGTTAAGACACAATTTTGAAATGTTATAACATCATCATCAAGTAAGATTGTGTGCAACTTTGCAATTTATTATTGTCATTCCTTTAATCATATAAGTATACATGAATATTGAAATTAAAACATTCAAATCGTATATACTATATGTAAAGATTGAAAAATTGTCATTCTATAATTTAATATAGCAGCAATTTTGTTCGGTTAATAGTGTTATAGCTATTTTACATTATCAAGTCATCCAGACACCACAATACGTTATCGGTGGACGCCATTTTGAATTGTGGGACTTGCCTAAGGATGACAAGGTGTCATCAGCCATTTTCCTCTCAAATAGACCCTAAATACGACTTGATCAAAAATAAAAAAAAAACTTAACACCGAAATTTTGGGTTCAGGCCAAAAACCTCGTTTAGCTGCGGGACTATATAGTGAAAAGTATCAAAAAGCTGACTTAATTAGAAGAAAAAAAAATGTTAGAGGAATTTGATTCCCCTGTGCGGTCTGTTTTCATTTCTACTGTTTTTGTACACTGTTAGCGGTTTCAGCGTAGGGGATTAGCGACCTCATCGCAGGTCTACGGACCGCAACGTGATGCAAAAACATCACATCGCCCAAGTAGCAGACCATCGCTGCTCGTATACGGCGTAGGGAATTGGCGACCCCATCGTCCAATCATTGGATAGCGCCTAGTTCTTAACAGCAGATTTTGGAAGTTCTAGCTCGTTGAGGCTAGGAAGTGCGCCATTGGGGAACTCTTCGGGCCTTTGGTCTCGCCAACACTCTGGATGAGTGGATGTCCAAAGTATCCATCAGTCTGGAGTGCACGTGATTTCGACGCCAAGTCATTTGACTTCGCCTCGATTTCCAGCTTGCTGACAAGGGTGATGAGGGTAGGACCCGGCAGCCCCGTTGGCTCCCCAGAACGAAGACGGAGAAGTGTGAGCATTTACGGCTTTCATTCACCATGGCTCCACCACATCCTAAAAATCAGTCGCCTTCGCAGAGAAAGAAGAGACAGAATGAAGAGAAAGTCACTGATGTAAGTAAGGAGGCGCATACAGCGAATGAATCAACCAGTGACAAGGAAGAGAAACTAGAAGTAGAAGAACAGACAAGTATCGTACCAACTTTCACGCGATATCTTGTACTTAAAGTAAAGAACGAAACAGACAATCCAGGTGGTTTGAAGAAGCTATCCGCTTTCAAAATTCAAAGACAACTTACTTATGTTGCAGACATGTTAAAAAGCTTTGCAATGGCACCTTATTAGTGGAGACATCTACCGACAAACAGACTAATAATCTCCTGAAGATTACATCAATTGGACCTCTTGAAGTTATAGTTAAGCCACGCCGCCAACTGAATTTTACACCGGGCGTAATAACTTGTTGGGATCTTCAAGATGTTCCTGAAGAGGAGATTAAAAGAGAACTCGCCAGTCAAGGCGTAGTCAATGTTAAACGCATCAACAGCAGAAAGACTGGCCAACTCCAACCCACAGGATCATTAATTTTGACATTTGCCATGCCTCAGGTTCCTAAGGATGTGAAGGCAGCTTTCTATCGCTTGCCTGTCCGTTCTTATATACCAGGTCCGCGCCGTTGTTTTAAATGTCAACATCATGGACACACCAGCACGTCATGTAACGTGACCTCTGCTGTATGTGCAATTTGCGGAACCAGTAGCCATGGTGCAGATCCTTGTAAGTCATTGAAACCTGAGTGTGTTAATTGCAAGGGTGAGCACACGGCCTGGTTGCGTGACTGTCCTATTTTCCAGGAGGAAAAACGAATTCGAGAGCTGATGGTATTAGAGAAAATATCTGCTGATGATGCTAAACGTCGATTAAGAGAGTCTCAGCGCACCCGTCCATCTGGTGCGTTTTCACATGTAGCCAGAATACCAGTTAAAACTGTCTCGGTTGGTACCCAGGCAGTTAATGTATCAACACAAACAGAGTCTGATGTGCATGTAGACCCTCCGAAGCCTCCCAAAGGATCAGAGACTCCTCGCAATATGCCGACACAGATTCAGGGACAAAAAATACCTGTGCAGAGTTCTAGAACGCCACGGGTTAAGACTACTTTTAGTCCCTATAAAGTCTCCAAATTAGCTACTCGAACTTCGCCTGTCGCTACAAGCATTAAGGCTCTGACGAACGTTTTGGCTGCTCAATTAGCTCAGGAAGAGTCTGCACATGCTATGGATGAACCAAGTGTATTTTTGACTTCAGACATGATTGAGGACAACCTGATAGATATGGATTTTAATCTCGTGGGAAGGAAAGGGAAACCGAGATATAAACCTAAACTTAAACGCTGATATTTTTCTTGTTCTGCAGAGTTTTATGATTTCCGTTTATTTTATATGATTATGCCCTTTCGCTGTTAAGTTTTATGGTGTATTTTTGTTTTATCTTGTGAAGGCCCATTTACAGCCTTCCTCGTTCTAATTTGTTATACGAAAGACTCTATACCCCTTTCGTTTGCATTAATCGTTATACTGGCCATTTACACCAGTAGGCTGTTTGTGAAGACCTTTTACATCTTCAGCTTGTAAATGGTTTTATAATTTTAATTAATAAACAGCTAAGTTTTGACACGACCAAGATAAGGGGCTTCCTCCGTATCGGGACGGGCGTAAGCCATAGTGATGTTACCGCCTATAAATTTCATTTTATCTTAGCAATGTTGGACTTCTTCTATTCTACTCATACTGATATCATAACGTTTAAAAAGAACATAAGTTGTTTCATCACTTTTCCCGAACTGAGTGAAATTTACAAAGAAGCCTAAGTTGGCGTATTCATTTTAAATCTAACTTAACTTTTAGTATTGATTTCGTGATTGTGGATGCAGCTTAGCAACGGTTATTGAAGAACGTTGACAACCACGCTTAGCAACTGCTAAAATGACATGGAAACAGTTCGACATGCAGAGAAATAGTGAAACAGGATGTTTCTTCGTGAATTCAATGAAATAACCAAACCTAATGTAAATAAATCTAATTGTCGATTGGTTTATTTATTTATTTACAGAAGGTTTCAGATACAGCACAATTTGCCATTTTACAATGAAAACATTAACAGTAAACACAACACAACAATAAAAGAAAAGCAAATAAAAAAAAAGGAAAAAAGTTAGAGATAGTCTGTTTATACATGTTCTAAAAGTTTATTCATTTACAAATATATCAACGTTATCTGAAAGATGTACGTGCCGATAATCCTATTTATAAGGGACCTTTGTACAACATTTACCCTCACTGTTCGTATGTAGAAAAGATCACTTGAGTGTGTTGGTCTGCAGGGTATACGAAAGTTTATTTCACCAACCAGCTTTTAACAAGAGACATGTTTGTGCAGAAATGTAAAGGCTGAAATTTTGTTTCTTACCTGTGGTGGTTTGATATTGAGACATTTTAGTATATCATGTTTTGAAAGTGTACAGAGATGAGGTACTCGTAAGATACGTTGTCAAGAAAAAAAAAATATGGAATTTAATTTATTTAAATGAGTAGGGCAGGCCATTGACCAAATAGGAGAACAGTATTCAATAGTGGGAGCAACGTATGATTTATAGAACAAACATAGGGAATGAGGATTTTTAATGTCAGTGAAGCGGTAAGGGAGACCCAGTTTTCTCATAGCAGTACGGGATATGATATTAATGTGTTCAGCAAAAGTAAGTTTACTGTCAATAATAACGCCAAGATCTCTGACGGAGTGAATTAGAGTTTGTTACTATTTCCAATTTTGTAGGCGTAGTTGATAGATTCCTTTTTTTAGCGAAAGCGTATGAGAAGCACATTTTTCAAGGTTTACGTTTAGTTTCCAAGACGCACACCAGTTTAAGAGGCTAGAAGTATAATTTTGAAGAGTAAGAGGATCCTTTTCAGAACGATTTGCAAATAAAGAAGGCAAATCATCTATGTATAATAGGAACAGTAGTGGGCCCAGGACACTGCCTTGAGGGACACCAGAGGATAAGGGAATAAAGTCAGAAATGGAGCCTGTGAGTGTGACTCGTTGTAACCTATTACTGAGATAGTTTATAAGAAGGGAAAGTAACATACCATGTATATTGAATCTTGAACTTAGTTTGTATATAAGAAGATCATGAGAAAGGGAATCGAAAGCCTTAGACAGATCCAAGTACAATATATCAAGCTGAGAATTTTCCGATATGTTATTTATAACATCAGTCAGAAGAACAGATAAATTTGTGAGACAAGGTTTTCGTGGTAGGAAACCGTGTTGTGAGGAGTTTAGAAACGGAGCTACAAATTTAGATATTCTGATCTTAATGATATTTTCACATATAATTGAGAGAGGAGATAGGACACGTCATGTTTGCCTTTTCCAGGCTTATGAACTGGAGTGATATTAGCTTTTTTCCAGCTAGCGGGAAACACGCCTTCTTGGAAACATCTGTTCAATAATACAGAAAGGGGTTGAGAAAGAGAGCTGGTAACACTGCGCAAGAAGTTTGTATAGATGTTGTCTGGGCCAAGGGCACGATTTTGAGGTAAAGACGAAAGCACGGAGAACACTTGGAGTGGTACTGATAGAAGTCAATGACTCAGAGGAGAATGGAGGGAAGGGGGTGGAGGAAGTGGAGAGGGATGTGCAACAAAACTACTAGCGAAGAACTCGTTAAACACCTTGGCCTTTTTTTTTTTTTTTTTTTTTTAAATTGCATTATTAAAGGTCAGCTGAGTTGGTATGCGTGAACTATTTCTACGGTTGTTTATTAGAGACCAAGAACGCTTAGGATTGTTATTTGTATCAAGAGTGATTTTGTCGATGTACTCTTCATATTTTTGTTCCAAGAAATACTTACTACGTCTTCTAATGTGAAAAAAATTTTATGTTTTTTCACTGGGAAAGTTTTTCCATAGCTTCCAAGCACACTTTTATTGCGAATAAATATTTCACTTCTTGATACACTTTAGATCTTCATCAAACCAGGGGGGGGGGGGATTTAGAAGATCGTTTCTTGCGGAAAGGTACGAAATCTTGAATTGTAGCCTGTATGACGTCAGTCATTCAGTTCGCTGCATCATCCACTCAGCCTGAGACAAGTAAACACCATGGAAACACGTGGAGGGCTTTGCGAATTTCTTCCCAGGGAGCCTTTTTCTACTAGGGAAGAGAGGATGCAGGTTCATGTTGTTGACAAGTTTTACTGTGTTTGGTGTGTTTGACTTGTGGGAGTAAGACACTAAGAGAATCATGATCTGATGGAAAAAATGTAGTTTGGAAAACACAGCGACTGATTTATGGGTTGAAACAACATATTCTAGGTTGCTATTACCTCTTGTAGGGTGCATGTTGTGTTGTGCCAGCCCGAGGGCATGTAAAAATTGTCGAAAAACCAAGAGTCATTGTTTATCTTTTTACAGTGAGGGGCTCCACTTGTGGGGGAAAACCAGTCAGTTGAGAGGTTGAAATATAGATGCTATTTATTAGCAACGCTTATTCTAGAACGTTGACAATCACGTAAAGAATAGTTACAATAGTTGGATTGTTGTGAAACTCATTTCTCACTACTTCTGGAAGACCCGATGCAATATCTTTATGAGTTCAATTCAATTTCAAAACAATCTCTCCTATCGAACATTATTTTTATCGACTGCGTAAATAGAATTTCGACGGGAAGGAAGGCGAACTGCGCCCACAAACAGGCTTAATTTTCCCACTTGAGTAGAAACAAACTTAACATCTGCGTCTATCTGAGAAATGTAAGAGATTTTCTCCTGTCTTAAAATACATGACCGGAGATGTCAATTTTGCACATCCAGTGATTATCTCAGTTTAGTCTGTACTTATCCATATAGTGAGATATGTAATATTTTGCCATCACTCTTTAAAATTATGTGGCAATGACAAATTTGACAAAAGTTTTTAACTGTTTGTAACTGTTAGTGTAACTCTTGTCGTTTCAGAATCTGTCTCAGAGAAGTATCTAAATCTGCAATTCCATCAATATGGACCAGTATCTCATCTGATAATGGACAGAGAGCGAGGCCATGCACTTGTGTATTTTGAGCAGGTAAAACGTTCATACTTAGTAAGATGGTATGGCAGTTAATTTCATTAAGGTGGTATGGCAGTAAATATTAACTAAATTGATTGTGGAAAGAATACTTTTTTTTGTTGTTGTTTGTTCTCCGAACTTCTACAGTTATCCCTCACAAAATAATGATACAAAATGCTGCTGGTTATGTGTACAGAATAGTTGGCAAAAATAAACAGAAGACGAGAGGGAACACCTGAATTACACACCTCCCAAACCTCTCATCTGACTTCGCTATGTTAATGACATCATCTTATTTTGCAGTCACGGACAAGTCACTGAAAATATTCCTGCAATGTCTAAACTGCCCCTTCGCTGTCAAATTTGCCATTTGCTGTTTTCTCCGGAAAGTTATTTTCCCGCCACCATGACCTGGCCACTCCGTGAGCTGCTTTCATTTGGCAGGATGGTCGCTTTTCATCATCATTGTGTACTCTTTCATTCCCATTATGTGACCAAACCTTTAGCGAAATATTGTCACCTTTGTATATATATATATATATATATATATATGTAATATGCAGTGCCCTCCACCACCTGTCACATGCAAGTATATTTTTTCTTACATCTTATCATTATATATATTTATATCACTAACACAAGGGAAAGCCGGGAAGGCAATTAAAGGTAAATTTATGGTAACAAGGAAGGGTACTTACATCTTACTGTTTCATAGGCGAACATAGACACGTAAAGAGTACTTGCGATATTTCGGTATTAATACCGTAGACTTGCTGTAGAGGAGGAAAGACGCACACACGTGGATAGAACAAAAGACTAGGACGACAGTAGCGACACGTACGAGATGGCGCATCTTTTGGAGAACAGTTGACTGCTGTATGGCGCGTGGAACAATTGACTACTGTACAGTATGTAAGTCCGGGATAAGATTGTCGAAGGAAAAGTGTTGAAAATTCAGAGAAAATAAGTTGAAAGTTTGGTTCGGCTCTCCTCTCCCAACCCGTCTGGTCAGCGTGGGAGCAGTAGACCAACTCCTCCCTTCGGGGAGGGGCCTTATCCATGAGTGGATTGAACATGGCTGTGATTTATTTATGTATACAGGTCACTAAATATTTCGTGCCCACAGTGGCACTTAATTATGTGTAGAGGAGAAAACGACTTGCACGTGTATGTTGAATAAGCACAAGATGGAGGAGACAGTGGCGACACGTAGCGGACGATGCATCAGACTTGGAGAACAACTAACTGCTGTACAGCGGGTAGACTGGAACAATTTACAACTGTATAGCATGTAAGTTCAGTGTGGGATCGTGGAAGGAAGTGTGTTGAAAGTACAGAGGAAGCGGAGGTTTAATGTTATTGAAGGTTAAAGCCAGGTTTTACTTTCGCGTTCAACCATTAATAAAGGCGAGGTGAGGTGATGGTCGTAGGGACTAAAACGTGTATTATGGCAACCAGGAAAGATAGTTAAAATTTTGTGGTGTGCGACTCTGTGTGATTGGAGGTTGGGTCATCGGGTTTGTCGATAGTGCAGAAGTCGCGGTGGTTGTTAATACGAAGGTTCAGAGCACAGCCTGTTTTCCCCACGTAAAAGGCATCACAGAACTTGCAGGTTAGAATGTATATAACATTAGAGGTGAGGCATGTACCCTTGGGATTTAGGGTGTACCGGCCATTAGCAGTATTGATAGTGACTGTGGGAGAAATAATGAAAATGGAGCAGGTTTTACATCTGGGTCTCTTATATGTATGAGCGCCGGTTTAGGATGGTGGTGAGGAAGGATTCGTACGGACCAAGATGTTTCTACGATTAGGTGGATGTAGAAAATCTAATCTAGGTTTGGTGGGGAATACTGATCTTGTGTCTTGGTCAGATTGGAGAGTGTGGAATTTGTTTGACCTTGGTTAGTTTAGGATGGAACTTGGTGATTACAGCCTTTGGCTTGGAGGTTTGAGTGTGTGAGAATGCATGGCGAATCTGTTTGGTTACAAGGTTAGATGAGTAGCTTCGGTTGACTAGAGCCTCCTTTAGGCTTTGGTTGTAAGTTTTAGCAGCAGAGATAGTGGAATTCAGGCGTTGTCCTCTAAGGGCAAGGAATAGCTTTCTTGGTGTGGTAATGACGGGAATTTAAGTAGTGTAAATACTGCATATGGTTGGTAGGTTTTATGTGTACGGAAGTAGTCGGGATGTTGTTTTCTAAAGTGATATCTATCTCAAGGAATGTGACTCTTTTGTTATAAATGGACCAAGTGAACTGGACAACATAGAATTCGTAAAGCTGTTCTACGAATATCTTGAGACTGGTTTCACTATCACTCCATAACATCATTATGTCATCCAAGAACCTTAACCAGAGTATTGAGGTCAAAGGCTGTGTTTGCAGGAAATCGTGTTCAAGCTTGCCCATAAACAGATTAGCATAGGAAGGTGCCATTCTTGTACCCATGGCTGTGCCTCGGATCGAGAGGTAGTGTTTGTCGTGAAAGGTGAAGTTGTTATATGTGAGAACAAAGTTGGGCAGGCATACCCATTGTAGTCAGCCATAATTTTCCTACTGAGCTGATTTCCGCTCTTGATGACTCCTTCCTTCAACCACATGTTCAAGCGCTGTCTGCTTACGTACGCGACACCTACCACTTCTTAGAAATCATCCGTAAATTACCGCCTCTTCCTGATGACATACTGCTTTGTACTATAGATGTTACTTCCATGTATACCAACATTCCTCATGCCCATGGCTTAGCAGCTATGGATTCTTCCTTAACCAGAGACCCAAACCTCATATCCGAACCACAGCTTCCCTTCTTAACCTGGCCAACTTGGTTTTCACATGTAACAATTTAACCTTTAACGACAAACACTACCTCCAGATCCGAAGGCACAGCCATTGGTACAAGAATGGCACCTTCTTATGGTAATCTGTTGATGGGCAAGCTCGAACAAGATTTTCTGCAAACACAGTCTTTGACCTCACTACTCTGGTTAAGGTTCTTGGATGATATAATGTTTTGAAGTCATAGTGAAACCAGTCTCAAGATATTCGTAGAACAGCTTTACCAATTCTGTGTTGTCCAGTTCGCTTGGTCCATTTCTAACAAAAGAGTCACATTCCTTGTGGTGGACATTACTTTAGAAAACAACACCCTCACTACTCAAGTTCCCATCCTTACCATCGAACCTTGTAACCAACAAGTTCGCCGTGCATCCTCACACACTCAAACCTCCAACTCACCAGCGCTCAACCCACCGGCTGTAATCACCCAGTTCCATTCTAAACTAACCAAGGTCAGACAAATCCTACACTTTAATTTCTACATTTTCCAATCTGACCCAGACACAAGATCAGTATTTCCCACCAAACCTAGATTAGTTTTTCAACATCCACCTAACCTTAGTAACATCTTGGTCCGTACGAATCCTTCCTCGCCACCAACCCAAACCGGCACCCATCCAAGCAAGAGACCCAGATGTAGGACCTTTCATCACTTCTCCCACAGTCACTATCAATACTGCTAATGGCCGGTACACTCTAAATCCCAAGTGTACATGCCACATCTCTAATGTTTATATCCTAACCTGCAAGTTCTGTGATGCCTTTTATGTGGGGAAACAGGTGGTGCTCTAAACCTTCGTATTAACAAGCATCGTCACTTCTGCACTATCAGCAAACCCGATGCCGCAGTCTCCTTACACACCTAGTCCCACACCACCAATTTTGATCTATCTTTCCTGGTTCCCATAATACACATATTATTCCCTACGACCATGACCTCAACACGCCGTCTGTTGTAGGGCGCCTTTTTTTTCATAGTTTGAGCGCGAAAATGAAACTGACGTTAACCTTCAATAATTCTAAACCTCCCATTTCCTCTGCACTTTAACACACTTCCTTCCACGATCCCACGCCGGCTTGGTAGCCGTGGGCTAACGACTCGAACGTGACGGATGATCGTAACGGGCCGAAGTCAACAGTAACTAGACTGGCCCATATAAAATAAAGTTTAGCAAATCTTTTTTTCCACGATCCTACTCTGAACTTACATGCTATACAGTTGTAAATTGTTCCAATCTACGCCCTGTACAGCAGTAGTTCTCCAAGCTTGATGCGTCGTCCGCTACATGTCGCCACTGTCTTCTCAGTCTTGTTGCTTATTAATTCAACAAACACGTGCACGTATTTTTCTCCTTTACACTTGATTAAGTGCCACTGTGGGCACAAAATATTTTTAGTGACCTTTCTATATATGTTAGTGTGTGTGCTCTAATACGGAACATATAGCTGTAAGTGTATTCCTTCATTTTCTCATACATTCACCTTAAATTGCCCCTCCGGCTTTTTTTTGTGCTAGTTATATATATATATATATATATACACCGAGTGTCTCAAAAGTCAACCTAATCGTGCGAAGTACGTAACTACATAGCCGAGACGATAGGTGCACAAGGAATTTCCCAAGGGAAGTAGGATATTTTCAGTAATTCTGTTTAAAACATTTGCATAACAAACAGGGATAAAATTTGCATACTTTCATGGAACGTTTTGTTTATTTGTTATCAAAGAGATTGAATATCATTGTCCGGTTGGATGCCAGCACAGTGGGCCAGGAACCCCGAAAACCTGGCCAAAATAGGAAGCCGTGTTTTAATTTTTATGGAACTTGGTATACATAGGTTTAGAAGGTCGCTCATTACGAATTTGATACCAAAAGGGGAAAATACAAAATGGCGGATCCAATATGGCGGACACAAATTTCATAAAGATGTATATATGTGTAATATGGGTATAGATATTACAGAACAATCGGATGTGAAAGCAGCAACAAATGAAATCATATTTGTCATACATTATTATGTCTCGAAAGATCGCAAAATATCACAACCACTTTTTATACGATCTATATCACAAAGCAGTCTGTCTTTTCTGTGCGAATTGTCTTTATAAATTATGTTTTTGGTTCCTCACCTGTTTCCCATGTTAATTCTTTTTAAAACTTGTTGTCTGATTTCCCGTGCTCCCTGTTTTACATTCTCATTTCACATCGTAGAATTCACATTGCTCATCACTTTGTATTACCCTCAAGGTTGAATGTAAAAGACATTGGAAAAATATTTACATAGGTACTTAAATGGCTAGTTATTCAGAGTCAGTCTCAATACTTGTTGCAGGCAGAAGGGGTGGCTTGAGGAGGGAAAGGACTTCCGGGCATAGTGCCTTTCTTCTGTTTTGTTGAGATATGGGCCCGCGGAAGGTCGAAATAAGGGGATCAGGTGTCACAAAAAGACGGAGCATAATATCTTCCATTGTCTTCTCTCTGGAGCACTTCCGTGAGTAATGCTCTCGGTACTGCTTAATGTGCTTATTTCTAGCCTCCTGGGCCCTTTCGGACATTTGTCCTATCGGAAGCAAACAATGGGCGATGATGGACTGGCCATGAGCAAGAATCTTATGAACTGATGCCGGCATGTAGAACCACGGGTAATTTGCAATATATCCTTTATATCATTTGCCCACTCCTCAAATCTGTCTGCGTCGATGTCCAGTCCTGAGGATAATGCCTGTAATAAAACAGAGCACTTCTCGATGAGTTTCGTATGGAGGCCCGTTATCGTGGCTACCGTTTCCGCATTCTGAAAAAACCTCCTAGCCGTGTTGCCTTAATTTGATGTTCCGCTGCGGCCCGGCCTTGGCTCATCAACAATGAGACCTAACTCGGCTTTCAATTTCTTTTGGATGTCTTCTTTCCTTTTCTTCACGGCTGACTGATCTTCTTTCCGGACTTGCCATTTCTTTATGTTTAGTCTGTAGGCTACATGAAGCAGCCACTCCATGAACCTAATCCATGCATGTAATGTAGAAAGACCAAATCTGAAGGACTCGGGATTTTCAGGCTTGCTGATGGAGGTCTTCTTGTAACTGTTCATATCTTTAGGTTTTGTGCCGGATACATAACAGGTTTGTGCAGACTTTGTATGCGTAATAGCGTTGCAGACTTTGCCGTCTACCATCGTCAAATGGAGGCTGTGTTGGACTTGAAACGCCATATCTTTAACGAACACCATACTTAATGTTAAGGCTGATATTTGTTCTTGTACTCACTGCACCTCTTCTCGTGCCAGGTACTCGGTTTCTTTTTTGAATTAGAGCCGAACTGGGCGGCAGAATCGTGGTGATGATGGGTGGGGATTCTGCCACACCACAACTCTTACACCTTTCTTCTCGAAGAGCAGCTGCAATGGCACACATGAAATTAAGAGGATGTCGGAATCCTAAAACCCAACCTCGCTGGCTGACTGCTTGTATTGGGCCTGGCCACAAGACCCATCACAGCCCCACTTGCTGATCAACGTTAGACACGTACGGTACTTCCGTGGCATGCTCTCCAAGACTGGCTCTTGAACCTGCAAAAGCCTTTTCACAGTGTGATCTAGTAGACTCTGAAGTGCCACTTCCGACAACGACTCACTCGAGTCGAGTCGGCGCTCACTATGTGCTCAAGTCGAGTCGGCGCTCACTATGTGCTCAAGTCGAGTCGGCGCTCACTATGTGCTCGAGTCGAGTCGGTGCTAAGTAGCTGCTCGAGTCGAGTCGGTGCTAAGTAGCTGCTCGAGTCGAGTCTAGTCGGTGCTAAGTAGCTGCTCGAGTCGAGTCGAGTCGGTACTAAAAACTGCTGGAGTAGAGTTGGTACTAAAAATTGCTCGAGTCGAGTCGGTGCTTTGTACCTGCTTGAGTCAGGTCGAGTCCGCGCTCACTATGTGCTCGAGTCGAGTCAAGTCAACTTGGTGTTCGGAATGGGGTCGACTCGAGCCGACCGGATTGACATTCATTGGTCCAAAACAAGAAAACCTTAGGTCACCATATGTTTTCTTCCAAACCACGGACATGTGGAAGAAATCTCTGTGGTTTCGACCCAAACGTTGCCGCTTTTTTCTTTACTCTTCTTCCCTTCCTTTTCTTTTTCCTTCCTTTTTCTCTTTGGAAAAAGATATGACCACCTTTCGCTTCTTCCATCTGCTCCGAGAAAGAAGCAACGCCAGAGAAAATTTATTGTTGGAATCTTTCTGGTGGGGATGTCGATGTTTGGTTAACCGCAACTGATGGGATTCGGCTCTTTCATGGAAGGCTTTCATGAGTTGCTTTCTACAATACTACGCCGTACAACCTCCGTACCTCGTCTCGTATCAGCTTGGTGCGACAGGAAATATCTATTAGGATGGCCGACTTATATATTAGAACCCAGAATCTTCTGAATGCAATGCATATATCAATTCATTGTAAATATAAATTAACGTTGCCCAAAGGTCGTATCTGAATTCAAATTAAATAAGTTAACATTGTTAGACCAGGTCTCCAGACATTCCAACTAGAAATGGAACGTGTTATCTATTGTGATTGTAATAGTTCCCTAATGTTGTCCTTACTCAAACACTCAGAACTATTGTCTTCAGTACCGTTTCAAGTCATGAATTCGTTTGTGTATTCCGATCAAGTTCTTGCAAATACGTGATATGGTCCTTATTTTCTTATGGAAAAGCACGTAAATGTTTGCCTCTGAAGGGGCATAATCTAGAATATATGCCTTTTTACGATACCACGTGACTCAGACTGTTGCGCGTCTGACCACGAATCGGGCGGCCCGGGTTCAAATCCCATGCCTGGCGCTCTGAGGTACACTCAGCCTCCTATCAAATTAAGTACCAAAGTGTCCTTGGTATTCCTGGGCACCTTGGGAAGGTAAAGGTGGTCGAGCATGGGACTGACCACCCCACCTCACTTCGTACCGTAGGCCAAGAACATGTGGAGCGCTACCTCCACATTTTTTTACCTAATATTGAAACTTCGAAGTACACCAAATTCCACACAGAGAGAATCAAACTAATTTTCATTTTTCAATAAAACTATTATGATAAAAGTAATGGGCGCAGGTTTTCGTTGTTCAATTTCGAATGTAGGTAAGCTGAAAACAATGTGCCATAAATTATAGCCCGATAATCGCAGTTACAACAATTGGTTTTGGCTTAATTAAAGCTCCACTTCATCATTCTTTGAGAACTTCCTGTACATCATGCGTTCAGAAGTGTTTGAACGTGAATAAAAATTTGGAAGTATAATTTCTTAATGTCACTGTACTCAAAAGTCATATTAAAGTAGCAAACAGACTGCGGTTTATTAGAATTATTTTTAATTTGCATGCGTTACGTGGAAATAAAAACGACGAAAATGTTTTTAGAAAACACCAGCTTGACTAGTCAGGGGCGTATTTAGAAGTGGGTCAGGACCACCAACCCCCTCCTTCAGAGTTACAGGCAAAAATATTGTAACTTTAGGTGTAATTATCTTTTAATATACATTTCATGCACAGATACAGGTTTCCCCCCGGAAGCCCATGGATCCCTCCCAGAAGCAAATTCTGGGTACGTGCCTGACTGCCTTTAGGATAATACTGAAACTGTACCGGGTAGCATTGGTGGATGCCACAATTTTCTGTCAATACAACAATGCCCCCATGCCTGTGTCGATTCCTTGCTATAGTAGCTCTAAAATGTATCAGAATATTTGTCATGTCTGCTTTATTTGTCACTCTTTCTATATATCTTAATGTGTCTAAATAACTAAATTTGTGAAACAATGCTCTGTTTAGTTGTGCTATATTTTTAAAGTTTGCTGGATCGCTGTTGCTCACAACGTTAATTATGATACATAACTTTGTGGAACGGTCCAGTGAGGATGAACAACAAATTGAAAATGCGTTGAATACGCTAAGAAGCCTTGAAATAATCTCCTTCAGGTTCAGAAAAAAAAAAGTAAATAAATAAATAAAGCATACATGGCCACTTAGAAGATGAGTAATGTTACAGACATACAGAATTGAGGACATTGCCGGAAGACGGGCACATAGGCCTATGTGCCCTTTTTCTGGCAATCGCTTTAAACGATCCGCCGTGTTCTTTTCTATATGTCCTGCAAATTTTAAATCAGTATCTCTATTCGTTAGATTGGTAGAAATAAATATGTGAGGAAGCGAAAGGAAAAGTGGTGTAAGTCTGTTTCGTTTTTTAAAAAAAATATTGAGTTAAGGTTACATCTGTACTCTCCATGTTCAAATCTATTTGATGGAAAAGTAGTGCAAGACATATCTCTTGTTTACTGTGTAGATAGCAGCACTTAACTGGATTTTACTATGGATTTCAGTATAGAGTTCTTACTAAAACCGGTTGTTTCTCAAAATGCCTTTTTCTGTCTTTTAACGTATTTTAAAGGCAGTTTTAACTATTTAATTTTTGGATTTAAACATAAACAAAAATATAGCAACGCTGCCTTTGTCGCCTTAAGCTGTCTCGTAGTCATAAATTCATGGGGAGAAAATTGTGACTAGGGTTGATTCTTTAAGTATTTAGGCTGACCTCGTGTATCGCCTCTAATTTACTGTCACCTTTAACTGCTTCAGTAGTTTCTGAATCTCTGGTACAATTCATGGCATTAATAGCTGTCATTGGCTGGGCAGCTCACGCATATTACGCTACGTTTTCAGAAGCAATAATAAAACTTGAGAAGAAAGTCGAGAAACTGGTGACAACGATGGATTTTGTGCAGTACTCAAAGTGGGTTAGAAGAGGTAAGCAAACCCTTGGAGAACCTGGCTAGGAAAGTAAGGGTACGCTTGCACGTAGTGGGAGCGATTGCTTATTGAAAGTACAGTCAATGAGCTCCCATTAATAATATAAATATGGGTACACCAAATCCAAAATGAAAAAAGTAAGGGCTCGACGTGCTCCCTCGTACCCCCTTCGCCCAACTTGAAGCACTGATATTGTGAGAGAAACAATAAATAAACTGTTGCAAGTAAGTATCAGAACAAATATAAACCTGTTATGTGTACAAATGAGGATCTAGAGTAAATTAAACACATATGCAGTGTACACAAATATCAAAATTAAATTGTCATTGATATGAACCCGTCAGTAATACATTCTTCTATGTATGCTCCTCTTTCTTTCGTGAAAATTGAGAGATCATTTCCAAAAGTGAAAAGTTTTCAGCGACAGGAGGCTTAATATGTGTTGAAAACTTGAAGAAACAATTTCGGATGATGTGCAACCAACAAGGAACATCGTGATGCAGTGTAGAATGATCTGCGTAATATAGGATATTAAAAGAAAAGAGGTTAAGTCATATTTTTAAAAATTGTAATGCCTTTTTTAAGTGCCTATTTGAGCAATAATAAATGCCTTTTTACCTGCCTATTTCAAGTAAAATAAATGCCTGAACTTCCGGGCTTTGTTGATCTCAATCTGCTGGAGCCGAGTTGAGTTGGCGCTCAGTGTCAGTACCAGCTTGAGTCGAGTCCAGTGATTCCGCCAGACCCCCCGTGGGGGTGTAATCCCCCAAATTCTCAAGAACAACCCCTATACTTTCAAACTTTTACGGTTAAAAATACATAGAAATCGTACTAAGCTCCATTAACATTCTCCCAATTTTTACTTTATTCCCCATCAAACAGAAAATCCTAGCTGAATCCTTGGTCGAGTGTGCTCGAAACAGCTCGAGCTGATTCGAGTCGGCGCTCATATGTGCTCGAGTCGAGTCAAGTCGGCGCTTAGTAGCTGCTCGAGTCGAGTAAAGTTGGCGCTCATATGTGCTCGAGTCGAGTAAAGTCTGCGCTTAGTACCTGCTTGAGTCGAGTCGGCGTTCAGTACCTGCTTGAGTCGAGTCGGTGCTCACTATGTGCTCGAGTCGAGTCGGTGCTCACTATGTGCTCGATTCAAGTCGGCGCTCACTATGTGCTCGAGTCGAGCCGAGTCGCTGCTCAGAGAGACTCACACTGCGACTCGGTTACAGTGAGTTGAGCTCGAGCGGAGACTCGACTGGAGCGTTAGCCTCGCCGCTCGAGCCGAGTGGATTGACATCCCTAGTTCCGACATGCCCTCAGTCCCAAAGGTGACGGATTAATGGGGTTCTACTGTAATCACAGCTGCCTGAAGGTTTGCAGTGCCTTTGCTAATATAAAACAGCCATCATTTAGTTTTCTGGAATACTTGGAGCAAAGCAAAAAAAATAGACGTCTGGAGCAAGATTTGAACACTGGTTGTTGGGTGAAAAGTCCAGCATCTTACTGACTGGGCTGAACTTCCAGTCATAAGAAAACAGTAGATCAAAACAGTATAGAGATATGTTGCTCGAAAACGAAGTTAGTCCCACAATTTACGCCGTACTTTAATCACTTTTACTATTTATCAATGAGAGATCGCAATCCCCAACTACACAGAATATTCCCATTTCTGCTCAAATAAGTTATCAAGATGGCGGCAGGAAACACATTTTCACGATAAGAGACCTTTTCTCTTTCTGCGCATGTGCGAAAATCGTACTGGAACTGAAAACTGAGAACCTCCAATAATGCATATGAAATCTCATGAGGTATTACTAGATGTATCAAGGGAACTTCCCAAAAATTTTAACAGTGTAGCTATTTCTCCTGTCAACAATCCTGACTATACCTTGAAATAATTTGTTTCGCACATCGGAACTATATGTGCGGAACAAACAGAATATAAAGAATTATTTAAATTATATGGTTGTTTTTACTTCTTTGGGGAACTCTCAACTCTAATTTAAGAAGATATGCTAATTTAGGAGCTTGAAGCTCTTAATTAACATTTGAAAGCTCCTGTTTGAAATACGTGTTAGGCTGGCCGTAGCTCCGCTAGGTGAAAGGCCGAAGAACTAGATTGAAGCACCCCAGTCTCTCAATGAGATTTGTTTCCACTATTACTTTAAGATATATTTTTCTTCAGATAAAATTTCTGTTACTTTAGATCTTCAAAGGAGCTCTACCAACCAAACTACCTATTGAGAGGACCATTACCTTCTGCTAAAGATACTACGTCTAATTTTTTACTAAGCCCAACCGACTTAGACTGAGACGACGACTAAGGGACGTTGCAATATCTTATGAATGAATACTGCTGAACTGTCTTAATTCTCTTCGAGTCCTTTTGGTATTGAACCTACTTTCTACAAATTGGACTAGTTTAGCGCAGTTGCAAGAGCTTGAGGAAGCAGCATATTTATTTCCTCTGTTTTAAACTGAATTTGTTCTCACTGATTTCGTTCTCTCATTTTGTTGCACTGACTTTTGTTGATTTAAAACAACTTTATTTACGTTTTACATCGACAAATAATTCAATCTGAAATATTTGATAAAGCTAATTATCGGCTCAAATGTTACAATCATAAAACCTTGGTATAAATCCTCACAATAACTTGAATCATATTTATTACTCTACATCCATTTTTACTATGCTTAATACCCAATCTTATAAATAATAAAATGTCAGTAGTCATTACTTAATTTCCTTGTCATTACCACAACAGATAACAGCGTTACGGTAATGACAAAATAGTAATATTCTTTAATTATGATAGTTCTTAAGATGGCGGCACTGCAGTAATTTCGTGGAGAATGAATTACTTCACAATATGAATACTGTTAGAAGAATTATAGTTACACCTACTTCTATCACACTTTTCATTGTGGAAATGACTTTCAAAATATATATTCGCCCAGACACAGAAGAAACCGTTGGAATAACTCTTTAATTATGGTATGTCATTCTGCGCGATCAGTAGACACAACTAGCTCCCCAAATCGTTATTCATTTGTCACGCCATCAGTGTTGTCAGATAGAAAGACGTGAGTATCCGAATATTAACTTGTTGCGGTAATGATGATCAAAGCTGTGGACAATCATGTTCTAAACAATAGAATGAAGATTATTAACACGACAGCTTATTAATCATTACCACAAACAATTATGTATCCTCTTCTGTCTCCTCTATTATAAGGAATTTCCGACATTGTACCGTAAAAAGAATAGCTATACATTCCAGAATTTGTTGCTGGGACATGCTACGGTAATGACATTTGAGTGATTCAAGTTAAAATTTAAAATAATTAAAATATTCAAAGGGGAAAAATTTTATTCGACATAAGCATGTGAGATCAAGGTGCACATACCTCGTATGCGGACCTATCAACCTAGAAAAGTGCAAATGCGGGAGCTTGAGAGAGAAACTAAAACCATATCAAAGAGTTACAACACAGACGTTAAACCTTCTAAACTACAGAATGCGTGTGAGTTGACAAGTCTGCATATGAAAGAAGAAGAGTAATATATACATTAAACACAACGAAAATTTCCAAGGGACATAATTTTCTCTCCTAATCAAATATTGTCCCATATAAGGTCATTCCACGTCAAATCATCCAACACTTGTTGCATCACTATTTTAGATTTTTTTGTACATGTCTGAGAATATCAGAACAACTTTAAAAAAATGTGTTACGCGCTTATTTCTCTCGGGCCGATCGTGTTTCCAAAATAGCGGGTGACGTTTTGTAATCGCGCAGCGATGTACAGAAACCTGAATATCTAGAAAAAAAAAAACAAGAGCTAGAAACCAGAAACAAAAACGGTTGTGTAGCTCCTGAAGTGTACTTTGAAGATGTGGAATCAGCTTTTCTCGAAATAAATTCCTTTATTCAAAAAATTAGTAACGAATTGTATAAATGGATTTTTAAACAAATGTTTGAAGATGAAGGAGTTGAGTTGAATATGAAGCTGCAAATTTTTGTAATGTTTGTAGACCTACCAACTGAGTGTCTGCATGCAAAAACTCATAGCCTTAAATAACACTCCTTTTTCTATAGGGTTTCAAACATGGCCCTTTGCGAAAATGCCAGATTTCGAGCTTAAATATCTCAGATGAGTCCTCACGAAAAATCTAAAATTTGGTATCAAGGAAGCCTTGGTGCTCAGTTCACAACGACGGGGCCGCTTGTTCTTTTAATATATATGATTTACTGGACTACGAGGAGTACATAGATTCAAGAGTGGTGATCATAGGTAGAACAAGACACGAATTAGAGCCTAAAAGCTTCTGACCCTCTAGCAGGCATGACTCATAGTAAATATATTTGGGCAATCTAATATTTAGGCATTAGACTATACTGAATGAGACCTTTCAACAGATGTGCAGTATGTGGTGGGTTGGATGGTGTCACTTCCCTACTTCTTGTAAGTCTATAAGTTATTTAATGAAAGGTCAGGTTATTCAGTATAGAGAGTATGTATATGTGTCACTTAATAATAACGAAGCACTTTCTTACTCGCTGGCAAAATAAGAACACTTTAATCACGTTTTTCCATAAGGAGCACTTCCACTCGACGATCCACCGCAATATACAATGAAGCGAACATAAGAAGGTATTTCCGCTCTACTCAGTAGGTCAGCAAGCACAGCGCATGCAAACCATGATTCATTAAAATCATCGATTAAAGAAAAGGGACGTTTAGGTTAACTATCTTCATAATAACATAACACAACTGGGCGATGAGGTATAAATTAAGTATACTTGCCTCAAAATAACGAAAGATCAAGGAGTAAAATATCGAGGTCACTTGTTCATTGCATCGCAGTATCGCAGACTGTGCTAGTATATAAACATTTTTAAGCGATAGCATAACCGGAAATACGAGGTCAAGTGCAAGAAATAATACCATCTGCTTTGTACTCACGCTATATCCAAAATCGAAGATATAAACAGCTTACTTACGATACTTCCTTGAATACACATTTTCCATACCTTATATGTCGGTGGCATAAATAAATTGCCCTTTCTTTCGAACATACACAAGTAGGTTAATACTAACTCGACCCCGTTAATTCACACTGTCCAGTAGCATATAGGCTACACACCGTCCCCTCACAAACATCACATATGATCAGTATACATTAACATTACGCAATAGCTCATTAGTACAAACAGTATCCATCTTTAAAGGAAGTTATTTCTTAGTTCGGCAATATTTAAACTATTCGTATACATCATGAACTCTTAGACTAGGTGCAGTGACTAGTGCAAATGACACTTGCTGTATACATAAAAGTTGCACTCGACCAAGCTTAAGGATTTCGAATCCTGAACGAGGTTATTAAACTTAGCAGGAAGCTACTCGAACAAGTAACTTTCCAAACATTGTGGTGTGCAGTTAAACATTAAAGTGGTTGTAACAGACAATGATATTTTGACTGTTCTAATCTACTGTTGAATTTTGAAACTATGAACAGATTAAACCAGATTTGCTAGTTGAATAAGTCGCAATAGTTAACACTTGACACAGAAAAATACAACGATCGCCTAACGATTACTTTTGAGATTTTAAAGTTTATAAGGAAAAGATTCTAATAAGGTAAAAAGGTGGTGATTAGGTGAAATGCACTTACACATACACATAAACATAACTTCCACGTAAATTGAATTTTGGAGAACATGACCTAACCTACCTTACATTAAAAATTCACGTAGTCTATTTAACATCACAGCATGTTCATTAAACATAAGCTTCCTTGTATTGTTTCTTAATATCCTTTCGAAATTGCAAAATGTTTCGAGCAGTACAGGGTCGGCCATAATTGTCGAAGGGGTTGCAACACTGAATATTTTCCATATTAACTAGGTTAATATCAAATTTTGATTTTATCTCGTAAATAGAAATTGGGGGAAATGTTTTAATCGCCTTTCTTCTCTGTATGTCTCAGATTGCATGAACGGGACGTCCGGAAACTATGGAAAAATTCACAACTCTGCAACTAACAAAATTGTTTAACTTTATTTTGAAAACCAGAGATCGATTATCTTGAGACAAAGAGCGTATCGACGCCACTTCAGTGTCAGGAATGCAGTGTCAGAATCAGTTTCATCGTATGATTGAACGTTTTAGGAAGCAGGGTCTGGTAACTGATTGTCACGATTGGGGAGACTGCGCTCATCCCGAACACAAACAATTGAATGTGTGAGAGCGAGTGTCGGAAGAACGCCAACAGCATGCATAAGAAGACTGTCTAGCCAACTAGGTTAGAGTTGAATAATACGGGTAGCATTCAAAAACATGTAGGATTTGCATCCTACAAAGTGTTATTGGTGCAAGAACTAAAACCAACATATTTTCGGCAACGTTACACATTTGCTACAAGCATACGGAAGTTGGTTTAGTGATGGTCAGTGATGAAGCTCATATTCACCTGAACGTGAACAATCAAACTGCATGTTTTAGAGTACTGAGATTCCGTAGGCTATCCACGAGCCACCAATAGACCTGTGAAGTGTTCCGGGTGGTGCAGTGGTAGTCACAAAGAATCCTCCGGCGCTACTTCTTTGAAAATGATTATGGTAATGCCGTGACCCGTTGTTGATACCGGGCAGTGATTACAAATCTTGTGCACCAGGCTTGGTTCCAGCAAGATGCAGTGACAGCGCACAAATCCAAGGACATGATGGTGTTCCTTGCGAACTTTTTTTTTTTTTAATGGTCTCCACGATCGCCAGATTTGACAGTACCAGACTTGTTTCTTTTGGGAGACCTCAAAGATCTGGTGTATGTTCACAAACCTCAGACACTCCAGCAGCTAAAGGAGAATATCTGTGTAGAAATGTAAGCATTACCACTGGCAACGTTGATCCGCGTCATGATGAATGTTGTAGCAAGAGCTCATGCGTGTGAATTCAATAATGGTGAACATTTAGTGAAATGATTTTTTACACAGGGGAAATACATCTCCCATATGTACTGTACATAATAACAGAAAGGCAATACATACAATTATCATATGCCATTTATGCTCTGTTGAAACTCCTTCGTGACTTACGGTCTTGGGAGCAGCATAAGCTCTCGAAACGTTAGAAGAGAGAAGAAATCTCATCATTTGAAGACTACTTATCAACGCCGATTAAGTACTAATTAGCATTCGTTTAGTCTTCAGCGCATCATGACTTTCTTCATCTTAAAACAATTGAAAATTTCCACGTAATTCAAGACAGTCAAGTATTCGATGCAGTGCTGGTATAGTTAATTATTTGTAACCAAATTTTAGTCATACCATCATCACAGGAGTAAGTAATTTCGCTCAGGAGAAACGAAGGTATGATTTCTTTAATGAAACATCTTGAAAGAGATTTTCTGCCTTAAAGAACAATATGTCCTCTTCCCTTCTTTCGGTAACTTCAAATGTTCTAGCGAAATCAAATCACATCACTGCAGGCTACTGATGTTCATCGTCGAAAATAAAAACAGTCCAATATGACAATCTACTGGCACTTCGTGGTCAGGGAGGCCAGAGTTTAAATTTTGAATGAATATAACACCTCCAGAAACTGGGTGATTAAAATTATATAACTCTATGAAGGACATTTCTCACCTTAATTTCAAACTATCCAAGAATTCGAACTACATAAAGTTAATGGATATTACACTATGATAGTTTAGGTTTGTTCCATATGTCTAATGGACGTTATCGGGTTCTGGGGAAGAAGAAAGTTAACCAGACACAGCAAAGAACACCTAGTATCAAACCTGCACTATGAACAGACATGCGAGAGAAACTCAAAAACGAGTCAAAACTAAACCGAAACGTGAATTAACTCAGTATTTCTGAATTCAGCAAGTATTAAAGTAGATATGAAAACGCAATACTATCAAAAATCCTAAAATTCTTCAGGACTATTTACATACTTAATAGCATACCATGTAACTTCTTGATCCAAGACCCATGTTAAGTTGCTAAGCTGAATCAACAGGTAGCGCGGTGCTGCGCAAACACATCATTAGAGGGAACTGGAAATTTCCAGAATACTGCTTTGCGAAACAATGAATTGAAAAAAGTTGTAAAGAACTGAACTTTAACAGGGTTACACATGCAAGGCCTTAGAAAACACGTTGTGCTTTGTTGTTCATTGAAATCAGAATGCAACAAACCACCAACACCCTTGGTAAGTACAATCGTCGCCAAAGGTGTGCTTTTCCTTTGATCAGATTTCTTTAGCAAATCACTTTGGAACAAATGGCCTGACTTGAGTAGAAATCACTCTCTCTTTAAGCTACTGAAAACAGTACACAAATTAGTTCATCAATTCAAGATTATTTTCAAAGGATAAAATAATGCCACCCGTCTATGATTTTTAATTTTTTTTTTTTTTTTTTTTTTTTTTTTTTAAACTTTAAGTCACACATTTCCGCTGTTTTTAGCACATAAAAATATAAATGTTTTTCACAAGTAACGTATTGTTGTGAATGTAAAGGTATAGCCATATTAACGAAAATACACAACAAACAAACAATGAGATAGTAAGTATTTTTTTCTTGATACTAGTTTCTTGAACTGCAAAAGCTAATTCAGGTCAAACCTGGGTCTCTTCAGAGTTTATTTTTTTGTGGATAAACATGGTTCAGTTCCGATGAGTGAAAGGAATTAACGATTTCATACAGTAGCACTATACCTTTCTTTTTTTTTTTTTTTTTTTTTTTTTTTTTTTTTTTTTTTTTTT
>JAGDQP010007060.1:52753-69155 GCA_022664845.1 Lepisma saccharinum
ACCACCAAAATAAAAAAAAAAAAAAAAAAAAAAAAAAAAAAAAAAACAACCGTGGAAAATCGAAGTTACGTAAAGAAAATGAAGATCACGTGATCCCAACAATTATACAACATTTACATATTTGTAAAGTATATTTACAATAATTCTGGTTAATCTGCCGTATTTACATAATCTTATCTGTTCAAGCAAATACATGAAACCTGGGGAGAAAAGGGATGTTGTTGTTTCTTACTGATGTAATCCAGTATACACAAATCTGTTTAACTATTACTTGCCCCTGAATCTGTGTTAAATGGATCGAATATTCTTCATCTCAAAGTTAACAGTCATCATTTCAGTATATATGCTTTTCATGCAGTTAATCGACTTTTCTCTTTTTAATTGCAGAGATTCACAAGGAAGATTTGAAACTCCAGTACAAGGTCAGCGATATAGCCGTTACGAAACCCAACAACGCAGTCGATCAGCATCTTATAATAGAGGTGCTAATGCTACTCCAATCAATCAGCTTCGAGCAGCAGCATACACTACGTCTGCTCGTGTTCGCTCAAGCCAGTGTCGTTATGAATACTATGACGAATATACGGATCGAAGGTATAGGTACGTTACAAAATTTGAGTTAGTGTGAAAATTCTGCTCGTAATAAAGCCCCAACCAATCGTCGTTTATTCTTTTCCCGTATTCTTGAACACTAGTGTGACTCAACCTATCATAGTTTTTCGAAGTCAGCTATGTATATTGTGTTCCTATTCGCGATAACATCTTGAGACAAACATTTGAAATGAATTAACAGCTCTTCCCAGAAATAAGACTTTTACTATGAATACACAGTGTGGAAATAAAATTTATTACAACGAGCCAGTCTCTTCACATATTTATATGTGAGGAGTACAAATTATATTTACTTTCACTAGTTCTTGTGACACTAAATGAGTAATTCAGATTGAACAGTTAAAAAGATACTTTTTTTTTTCGTTGGTTGGTATAACATTGTTTTCTGTGACTGAACGTAATCGCTAAGTAATTAATTATTTCGTTAGATGAACTTGTAACTGTAGTGTGTCTCTTCGTGTAAACTGATCCCACCCTAAAAATTAGTTCTTTACACGTATTTAAACTGATCATCAAAACGATTTCTTTCGTTTTGCTGCATCATTTCCGTTTGTTCATAGAGCAGTATATTTTATTTTGTGCATAAACTTCGAAGAAGATTTCGATACTCTAACAAGTAACACTATTTCAAGTGGACACTCAGATGTAGAAGGGATAGATATTTTTAAAATCCGCATATAAAACTGAGTTTGTGTGTAAAAGATTAAGTGTCATTGGCCAGTGATTGAAAGAGATATTGGCGGGAAAAGTTAGTGATAGCATTTTTCGTGGTGTGCTATTTATGAATATCTGACGCTAGTTTACACTCAGTCCCTCTCACTACGGTGATATGACTGACATTCGCACATCATTATACCTATATCATCTAGCTGCAGAAACCGATTTGTGGTTAAAATTGACTAGACTCTGTCAGACCAGATGCCCCCTGAATTACTTCGCACACAGTAATCGTGTGTCATTCTACGGATTCTACCCAACTGTGTCTGTCTTTGGTGACTATGAGTATAGCGACGTGCGGCTATCAGGGTCATTTGATTTGACTACCTATCACCGTAGGGCGCGGCATTGAGTGATAACTAGCCCTAGATCTTCATTAGTGGCGTACCATAAACAAGGCTATTACTAACTTTCCCTGCCAATTTCTCTTCATCCACTGGCACCTAATCTTTTACACACAAACTCAGTTTTTACGGTGATTTTATATATATATATATATATATATATATATATATACGATCTTCTAGATCTGAGTGTCCATTTGAAATAGTGTTACTTGTAAATTAAGCTGCCGTGCTTGCTTGTCTTCCGGAGCTAATATATTCATAGCAAGAGAGCACATGTATAACAGTAGGAGAGTGCAAATACAGGTTGTCTACTGACCTGGAATTCAATTTTGGGCATTGAAAACCTGGAGAAAGTCGAAGATTCAAGCAGAAACTTTTTTTTTTAAATATATTTTTAAATTAAACTTTCACTTCATCAATGTCCACTTTGCATTATTGAACATTCCAGAAAAATCCATTATTGAATTCGTAAATGTAAGATCATAGAATGAGGTTCCTAAATTTTTGTAAGAAGCTTCACAAGCACTCACAGACTTGTCGTGAATACTGGTGTAGCGACCCGATGGTACCCGAACTGGCATCAACCATTCTTCTTCTTTCAGAGTGATGCTCTATTGTTCCCTTTATTTCATTTCTCCCTTTTCTAATCATGCATGTCTTGTTTTTTTGTTTGTTTTCTGAGTGTGTTAATGTGGTTCTTATGTTAGATAAATTTCGAAATTACCTTAATTTCAGTATATATTTTCTGAAGTATTTGATTTCAATTTATTTATGTATTGTGTTTAGGCAACTTTTCAGGTCGAGCTTTGTTTCAGTCGGGAAATTGGCAAAATATTTTTATTTGCAGGAAGAAAAGCTTTGTTAATTAATGATACATGGTGTGAATACATTTATATAAATAAAGTAACTGGCAATTCCCCATCCAAGAAGAATGTGCAGTAAAATGAATGTAATCATGTGGATTAAAATGTGTTCTGAAGTAGTTGGAATTTACATGCATATCACCTCCTCATTTTAAACATTTTTCAAGAGCATTGGTTGGTTTTACTAAAATTTTGCTAGCCAATTTCAACTAAATATGCAGAAGACAAACTATATTACCAAGATTTGGGATGAGATGGATCCAAACAAACATATTAAAGTGGTATCACAAAGCCAACAAAAGTTCCGGAAACTTAAAATTAACAAAACTAGCACAAAAATGGAAAACGAAACCTGGATAGTTATTTCTCTATATCACCCCATTAGTAATAAGTTTAAGGAAATATTTAAGGAACATAATATTAATCGAGCCTTGATTTCGCAAAAAACTTTAAATAGAAATTTCTTGCAATGCAAAAGTTAATTTGCTCCGAAAGATTCAGGTACTGAAGTATATCAAATTGCATGTCAATGCAGTGAACAATATCTAGGAATGACAAAAAGAGACATACATGCTAGAATATCCGAACACGTTGGGGACGCAAGAAACGAACATCCAGTCTCAGGCATTTCATACTACCTCAAAATTTCCTTGCATAATACTTCAAATGCAAAATTTTTATAATGTAATGACTTTCCCAAGGAGAGGATTGTTTATGAAAGTGTTTCCATTAGTAAAAAAACAACCTAAATTAAATCAGGATCAGGGAATATTAAATAAAGTATGGCATCCATAACTTATATAAATAAACACACACTTCACGCTCGTGTCGATGGGCGAGCGGACGTTTGCTGAGCGCATATCGCACCCCAGCTGCAATACCGCCACAACTCAAATTTTACTGTTTTGAGATATCAGCGTTTGAAAATTCGCGCTGCCGTAGGGACATACGGCTGCAATAAAGACGGAAGTCAACTATGACGTAGAAAAATAAACAATCGCGGAAATAAAAGTACAACAATTGAATTGTTTTTAGTAAAAAAAAAGGTTTTCTTTTTTTTTTTTTTTTTTTAGTTGTGCCGCTATTGCAGCCGGAGTGCGAGATATGAAAATCGTGGGATGAGTGGACAATACGTAAAAGGAAACTTAAGTATATTGGTGGTTTAAAGGCTTTTCAGCACACAGTTTTGTCAATAACAGCAGCTTTCGGCGCATAGCTTCGTCAGTTATTATTACAACTAATAATGTTAGGCCTAGAGTGCTTTACTGCTGAAAATTCAATATATTATGCTTAAACACTAATTCAATAGACTTCATGTTACCTGAATTTTTCAAATTATTATTTATTTATTTCTTTCTTTATTTTTAGATAGTAACAAACTAATCTATCCGTTCTACTAGAGACGTTTATGAAAATACATGTTATGGAAAATCAACATTTTTTAAAATTATGTATTACTCTACCGTGATTCCATATGTAAGAAGCCTTAAAATTGTTAAAATAGACTTCGAAAGTAGAGGTGATAGAAATTGTGTTTCCCGAAACTTCCATATTAAGTTGTTCATACCATTTTAATCAGTGCCTGTAGAGGAAAGTACAAGAAATTGGTCTAGTTAAAGAGTACAAAGAAAATTAAGAAATTAGGAAAACATGGAAGATGTGCGGCCCTTGTTCTAATTCCTCTTCACACCATCGATGAAACCTGGCTTTTGATAATGTCAAAAGCCCCCCCAGAATGATAAGTTACAGAAATTCTTGAAGTACTTCGTCGATCAGTGACTTGATAATGCACAAATCCCTGTTTTTCCACAGGACGAACAACGCCGTCGAGGGATGGAATTTTAAGTTGAATAGCAGGATTAATGTAAACCATCGGAATGTTTTTTATTTAAATCCAAAGATCAAAGAAGCTTAAGAAATTTCAGGAATCATGAAGTCTATTTAATTAGATGTACAACTTCGTAAAAAAAAGACATGCATTGAAATTGAGCACAGGATTAAGCGAATTCTAGCACAGTATACTGAATCAAAAGATCTGTTGAGTGTCTGTCAGCTCTCGGATAAATTTGCAAGTAAAATATTGTCAGGGCATGAGGATGAGACAAACAGCTCAGTTTCTCTGTATATATAATAATAATAATAATAAATCAAATGTATATATATCAATAAACTCGTTATTGACACAAAGGCCAACGTCAAATCTAAAACTACCAACCACTTTGCTTGTTGGAGAAGGAATAAAGTTTAACTGAAGAAATTTACATGATTGAGAGCCTTTTATTATGGCTACATCCAATATTCTTCAAGTAAATTTAAAATTTATGTCAGTAAACTGAAGTGTTTTTCGCCTTTAAAGAAAAATATTTTAGTTTATATTGAAAGGTTTAATTTGGGTTATGTCATTGTTCTATGAATTTATTTCTTAATTGTTGAAGCCGCTTTTTGTTTTTCAGAAGCTACGATGAATACAGCCAGGGAAGTGCTGCTAGTCATGACGACTCTTATGAGCAAGAACTCCGTGAATATGGTTTCTCTCAACGAGAGCGGCGAGAATATGGTGAAGATCGAGTTCCAACTGACAAAGCCTTCAGCCCAGCTGCGTACCGACGACGAACTGCAGAAGAGAAAAGTCCATCACCAACTTCAGCAGGTCATGAAAGAGGTTTCGAGGACTATGAGGATGCCAGACGAAAGGGTCGACAGAAAAGTGTTAGTGATCAAGAAAGTTATCCAAGTCAGTCACCTCCAAGTTCAAGACATCAAAGCCCATCGCGTGACCTGAAAAGGTATAGTGGTTATCGGGGACTTACTCATGCCGGAACTCCCACAAGTCCTGTGAGAGATGTGAACTATTACGAGGATAAGGACAGCGGTCTTGATTCTCGTGAAACTATTAAATGCAAGCTCTCAGATTCTAAGTGTGATCTCAGAGACTCCTTGTCATCGAGGAGCCTTGATATTGATAGTTCGAGAGGAAAATTTGATTCAGACAGGAACCGACTTCAGAGGTTTAGTGGTGCAAGTGACAATGCCAAAAGGCCAAGTGATGATGGGAGCAAAGAAGGGACTCCCAGCTATAAACGACATACGCTTCAAAGTGTCGTGACGTGCAGTAGTAGATCTCAGGAACGGACAGCAGTGTCTTCTAAAGCAGGAAGCGCAGACAGTGATGTGGAAGGAAAGTGTTGTGGTAGCAAGGTAGATGTGGAACAACATTCTTGTGATGTGAGCATATCTGACATTAGGCATTTACAAAAAGAAAAGGTTCATATACAACATTTACTCGATCAATTAGAAGATCGTGTTAGTTCAGGGGATGAACGGGGATCTGAGAGTGAAACAAAACAATGTAGTGTAAAGAAACTTAAATTGTGTAATGATAGTGTGTGTGAAGGCAGTGGTAGTGGACAGCTGAGTGTGTTGGGTAGCGGGAAAGTGATTTCAGTGTGTGATAACGAAGCGGGGAAGCAGGGGGATAGTGTACAATGTTATAGAAAATCCATAGAAATTCGAAGACTTCCAGAAGTGAAAGGTAGAAGGCTTTCATCGGATACTACCAAACTTTGTTCAAAAGATAGTGACCTAGATAAACACCTATTATCAGGAAGAGATTTTACTCCTCCTTTTATTACAAAAAGAAGAAAAACGGGGAGCTCTTCTGAAAGTGAGGATAGGTGTTTATCACATGCGAAAAACAATATGAGTGAACTGAGTGGAGACGAAAGTGAGCATATGTCTTCCACTTTTGACAAATCACATAGAGATTCAGATGGCAGTAGACCTGGAACTCCACTATGTGATGAGAGACCCGAAAATTTTCCATCTGAACCAAGAAGAATTCGTGAAAAATCAACCGAAGGTCCTCTTTCGTTACCCTTACCTCGTTTTGCTCATCAGGTACTTTCCTCACAATCGTCTCTCTCACCGAAGTCCAGCTGCTTGTCCAGCAAAACTACATATGGCGCAAAATCCCCACCCCTTTCTAGTCTGCCAGTAAGCAAAACCTGTCCCTCTCCGAAGGAAACTTCTCATGGAAGGTCGCAATCTGGAATTGTTCCGTCATCAGAGATTAAAAAACTTGACTTCATTACTGGTAGTGATTCAGGCAGCTTAGTGGCGAGCCCCACAACAGGTTTATCGTCACCACCTGACTACTCGAAATTTGATAGTTCTTCAGATTCTGAACATTCTCCGCAAGCATCATCTCCTAATGCTCCATCCATTGAGGAAAGAATAAGAATGTTAGACGAAAAATATGAAAAGTGGTCTGGTTCCAGATCGTTGACTGTCTCTCTCACGAGTGAAACGCTAAGCAAATTAGACTCGGAGAAATTCAAATTTAGACATAAGTTGCCAGATTTAAATGAAATTTGCAGCCAGCCTTCCGAAATCGTGAAATCAGTTTTAGCCAAAAGAAGTGTATTTGATGAAGATTCAAAAAGATTGGAGAACTTTAAAGAAAAGTACGAGCCAAAGGAATTTCCATCTAATTGGAACGTCAGATCGTCATTTCAGAGTTTGCATAGCAGAAATGACTGTAGAAGTAGTTTATTGGATATAGTTAATTACGGTACCTCAACTTGTGGATTAACCAGCAGTAGTTTTTCACTTTGTAAAACCATTGCTTCTAAACTTGTATCTGTGACATCTCCAACTGCGAAGTCACCATTCTCAATTTGTGTAACGGTTCCTTCAGCTGTCAGAAGTCCGCCATCAGTATCTACTCAGTTGAAACCTCAAACACCAAAAACCCAAATTTCAACAGTTACGTCCTCTCCGTGTTCGCGAATGTCGTTAACAAGTGTTAAAGGCTTGCAATATCCATTTCCAAGTCATCCTCCCGTTACTCCAACAACGTCAGTAGTTACAACAACAGCTCCACCATTAGCATCACCTGGAGGAGTTGCTACACCCCAAATTGGATTGTGTACAAGCGTCAAAGTCAATCAGTCACCTCAGTCTCCTTTATATTGTTATTCTGTAGCTGTAACTGTACCAACAACAGCTACAACAACAGTTGCATCGGTAGAGGTGACTGAATCTTCTAGTTGTTCGAAGGAGATTGAATCTGTTTTACAACAAAAATCAGATCTAGTTTCTGATTCTCCTATATCGTTAAGTGACAATCCTGCATCACTTTCGTGTCGGAGGGATTCTGTTAGTCCTGAGATAACTAACACAGAATCTGATGCTGGACAACAGCTAGCATCAGAAAATTCCCCACGTCCAACTTGTAAAACTCCCAGTCACGATGCAGCAGAACCACAGCTATGCAAAATTTCTTCAGAATTATCGAGTAAAGCTGCTGAAGTCGTGACAACAGTTGTTGCCTCAAACACTGTAACAACAACAGCAATAACAACTACTACTGCGTGTACAGTTCCCTCACTTGCAGCGACTTTTGCCTTATCTGTACCTGTGAGCTCATCTGTTTCTTTGTACTTAAAGAGCGTAGAACCATATGAACAGTCCACTGTATCTGAACGAAATGTGGCAAGTTCTTCGGAAGATCAACCATCTGAAAGCATAAATAATGATTTGAATCCTACCGAAAGCAAAAATGAAGTAACAAATGATTTATGCATAGAAGAAGGACTTCAACTCCTTTTGGAAACTGACAGTGAACATACTCCTTCTCCAGAGAAGAGAGAGACTGTGAAGGAAACTACAGAACTGAAAGATATCATTATGAATCAGCAAAGTAGGCAAATTTCCCCGAACAAAGTGGCAACTGCTGCAAGTAGTACTACTGAAGATGAAAAAGAAACTTCTAGCCATGACCCAAGTACAACTGAGAAAACCTATGCGTTATTCCCTCCTTGTGTAAGCAAGGAATCGAATGTGAAAAGAGATACATCCAGAAAGGAAGACAAGTGTACAGACAAACGCGACACGGAAGAGAGAAAGGACAATATTGACAAACCAGAAAAAAGGAAAGAGAGGCGGGACAGCGATAAGGAACCCAAAAAGGACAGTAACGCTCCCAAATTCATCAATCCTATTCCTTCAGCAAATATTGTAATCAAACGTCGTACGAGTTCCCAGGATAATGTTGACAGTGCGTCTGAACTTAAAACAAAAAGTGATAAAGAATTAAAACTGAAACGTGAGCATAGCAAAGAATTGTCATCAGAACCTGAAATGAAGAAATCGAAGCTATCATCACCTAGCGCAGTGGTAGATAACGAAAAACATAAAAGTTGTAAATCGTCGAAAATATCGGACCGAAGAGATTCTAGAGATTCTAGAGATTCTCGAGATGGGTCGAGAAAAAATGACAGTAAGAGAGATGAGAAGAAAATAGATAAAAATAAAAAGGACGAGAAACATGATAAATATAAACCTGAAACGGAAAAAAAATCTGAGGACAAATATACTGTAAATATAACTGACGATAAAGTTAAGGAAGAACGAAAATATGACACGAAAGTAAAAGAAGAAGGCGAGCGAAGGAAGTCATTGGAATCGAAACATGAAAAAGAATTTAAATCTCAGGAAAGTTTAGAAAAACACAAGTCAAAAGATAAAGACAAGCAAAGAAAAAAGAGTAAAATTGAAAAGGAAAGGGAAGAGAGAGAAAGTCCAAAATGCAAAGAAAATGAGGACAAGGAGTCAGTGATTAAACTAGAGAAAAAATGTGACGAGGAAGACGACGCAAGGGATCTAAAATCTAAATCTAAAAAGGATGGAAAGGATAAAAAGAAAAAAGAAGAAATTTTCTCTGATTTGCCGGACGACATCCATAAATTAGTGAAGAAGGAGAAGAAGGAGAAGAGGAAGGAAGAAAATAAAGAAGAAAGTAAGTATGGAAGTAAGAGGAAGGAGCCCAAACCAAAGAAGAGAGACGCCGGTAGTGAGAGTGACAATATTAGTGAAGATAGTGATACAAAACCTAAAAAACACTCGATTTTTGATATTGTTATAGACGAACCCGCTTATATTTCAATGTATGACAAGGTGAAAGCAAGATCAACTAAGAATATGCAGAAACAAGAGGAAGAGAAGCGGCAAGAAAAATTAAAAGAGAAATTTAATCAATTAAAACAGTCTCGTGCTAAACGTGAAGAAAAGAAGAGATCAACATCATGGGATGAAGATTCAGAATCTGATATCGACAAAGATAAAAGTAAATGCGGAAGAAAAGCAAATAAGATGATGATAACAAGTTCATCAGAGGAAGAGGGTCGTATGAAAGAAAAATTCACGCTTTGTAGTTTTGCTGAATCTAGTGGGGGAACAGAGTTTAAAATTGGTGAAAAGAAATTTTCGAAAACAAAGAAAAGGGAATTCTCAAAAGAAATGAACGATAAATACGATACTGATTCTGATCTTGATACACATCATACACCTTTGCGACGAGCAAATAAAGCTTTAAGCAAGATCAAGGATTCCCGAAAGGACAAGGAAAGATCTGATTTAGAATTAACTGATGAAGAAGGTTCGGCGAGAACAAAGATTCTGAAAACTGCAAGGAAAGCAGGGAAAGCAAAAATTACTTCAGATAGTTCTGATGGGGAGAGTAGCTCCTCGAGACATAGACATGGCAAGTTAAAGTCATCGTATATGTACTCTGATGATAGTGAAATCGAAATGGATTTTTCCGCGGGAGAAAATAAAAGAAAATACTTGACCAAAAGAGAAGTTTCAAGTACAAGCTTTCACACATCTGACGAAGAAGTTTCAATGGAAAAAGACAAGAAAACAATTGAGTTATCTGAAGATCCATTTCGGGATATTACACCTGATAAATCGGACAGCGAAAGGCATGAGTTTTCTGACGATGATATTTCATCTGTGCAGTCAACAGAAAAGACAATGCAGTGCTACGGCGGCTCGTTAGAAAAACTTGATAATAGAAAGCCTCATAAAAAGAAACAAAGACGATTATCAAGTAAGAAAAGTTCTTTGTCAGTTGAAGAAGGACTTACAAAAAGTGTCGATCATGAGCATGATTTTCTTAATAAAGTGTACGAACAAGAAAGTGAAAACTCCGAGAAGTTTCAAGAAGACAATAAGGTGAAACTTGAAGGAGGAGAAAGGAAGAGGCATTGTTCGAGAAAAGAAAGAAGGAAGTCAGGTCATAAATCAGAAGAAAGAAATGAATGCAGATGTGAAGAGGCTTCAAAGGATGAGAAGAGACGAGATGAAGTGCATCATGAATTTAAAACCAAATCGAGGAAGAAGAAGAGCGGAAAGCAAGATTTTGTAAATATTAGCAAATCAGACACTTCCACTAGTATGAAAAAGGAAGAAAAAATGGAAGATATTTTTGGACCTCTATCTGATGATTCTGAAGTCGGCTCTGCATCGTATAACATTCAAGGAAACAAACTTCCATGCAATAATAGGCTTTTCAGTCCGTATCCAGGTAAATGGAAAGTATCTGTTGTATATGGTTCAGATTCTGATTCTAATCTTGAACCATCTCTGGGAACAGATGCACTTGGCGCGTTTCGTCCAGACTCTCCTCCTGCTGAGGGAAATGGATCCGAACGAAAGGAGAAATCTATTCAAAATGTAGAGAAATTTCCAGTACGGAAGGAGGATGAAGATACAGAACTTAAAAAGACGTTTGAAGAGAGAAGAAAAAGAAAAGAGAAAAAGAAGAAAGAGAAAAAGAAAGAAGACGTAGTGGTTAAAGAGGAACCTAAAGATGATCGAAAATGTGAAGAGAAACCAAGTCAGTTAATTGAGTCAACTACCAGTGTGAAGCTAGAGCCCAAATTCGTGGATGAAATACCTGAATGCCTAATTGAAGACTCTATTGTACATGTAAATATCAAGTCGGAGCATAAGCGTGATGTTAAGGATATACCAAGCACGTATGACATCTTTAAGTTTGCCGATGATGACAGCAAAGAGGCGTCCGAAAGATCAAAAGAGAAAAAGAAAAAGCGAAAGAAATCAAAGGAGGAGAAAAGTAGGAAGGATCATAGATGTACAGATGATAATTTGTCTGAGAGGAAGTCTCACGCTTCTTTGGATTCAGTTAGATCGTCTCAAATCTATTCTTCCTCTTCGACATTTAGTTTACCTTCGGCAAAGAGCCCCAAAGCAGAACACCTAAATCCTGGTAACAGTCCACGTCAGACTTTCTTGAACAATTTATTTGAACCACCCAAACTCTCTCCTCAGAGAGATACATCTTCACCAGTTGACACCAAAAATGAATTTTCGTACAGTAGCGAAGGTCCTCACAAATCGTTTGATGATGTATCTGCTAATATCCAAAGTAAAAGTGACAGAAAGAAACTAGAGAAATTTATTCCAGGATTTGGAGCAGTAATTGATGAAAATATTCATGAAACGGCTGTGAAGAGTATATCAGAGTTTCCGGAAAGAGAGTCACAGAAATGCAATGAAGCTCACATAGAGATCACAGAATCAGTTATTACAATACCGAGTCTGAAGGTTGAATCAAAGGAGGAAGAACCGGAAGAGAAACCTCGTGCTGTGATTTCTCAGGAAGAAACTGAAGATGCGGTAGCAGCTTTATTAGGAGAAACGTTTGGTTACGAGCGCTACATTGAACCAGAACCGCCATTGTTAGAAGAGAATGAACTCGAAGACGATATTCAACCAGCAGAAGGTGATACGACGAGCATAGAAGCTCAAAAAGAAACTCAGCAAGCTGTGGAGAGTTTGGAAGCTGAAATGCCTAAAGGTGTTGTGAAGGAAGTGCCTTGCAAATGGAAAGAAACCGAATTAAAGGATGAGGATAAGATGGAGCATTCTAGAGATGATTTAGAGGAGAAACCGACCACTCCTGCATCAGAACCGGATCTTCAAATCGATGAAGATCGCTGTGTCGATGATAGTGACGAAGATCTTCATTATTCCGGTCTTCGTTTCGATGAGCCTCCGAAGACACCAGATATTACTCTGCATCCTCCAAAGACTCCAGATGTTCCTCCAAAAACACCAGAAATTGAATTTACTGGACCACCGAAAACTCCGGATATACCTCTCTATTATCAGCAAGATAAAATGGATAAAGCAGAAGAAACAGAAGAAAATGTCGTCGCAAAAGATATTACTGATGTTATTTCAGAAAAAGATACTCTAGGAAAAGAAATTGAGACTTCAGTTGAAAAGAAACTTGAAAAAGACGATGTTATCTCAGATGAGATTAGCATTTGTGAGCATACAAAACATACTGTTTCTGACGTACAGAACCCATCTGAAGACAAAGAACGTAGAGATTTGGCAATCACGATCCAAGATTGTGAAAAAACAGAAGAACTTGATGAAGGGGTTAGTAAATCAAGTACCTCATTTGACGAAATTAAATCGTGTGATAGCAAGGATCAAATAGTGGACTCAGAAGTTAGTGATGAAATCAAAACCATTCGTGGTACCGAAGTCAGCTGTGAATCAGCACAGAACATAAAGGAGTCTGAAGTTGTATTCAGCGAAGGCGAAGAGATTGATGGGCATAAAACGCAAGATGGGTGTTATACCAGTGATATTGAAATTGTTACAGATAATAATGAAGAACCTAAACCGAATTGTATTGTTGAAGATCATCTTGAAGAACTTTCTCGTACTGAAGTTGATAAGGATGAGACTGTTCATTCTGCAACTACTACAGACGAGGGCAGTGTGATAATAAATACTCCAGACAACGAAGCCCCTTGTTTTAACGAGACTGTTAGTGAACTAGGAGTGACAGATGAAGTAAGAAATGATAAAAATTCTGAAGAAGATAAAAATCCACAAGAGAAGTACAACAGTCAAGAAGAAGTTAAAAGTGCCGAAGAAATCGTTGAAAAGGAAAACGAGTCTGTTGTTGGGGAATCTCAGAAAATTTATGCCGGAGATGAACAAGAGGTTTTTAAACATAAGACAGATACTTGTCAAGATCGCATTGAAGAAATAATTAAGACGTCTGTAGAAGAAAAAGATGAACACACATCCGTAGAAGATTCAGTCGAAGATACTGCAATAAAAGAAGTGCCTAGACCTGTAAAAGTACAAGATGAAATAAAAGTAACAGCAGAGGAATCTAGTCCATCACGTTCAGAAAGTGAGTCAGTAATGCCTGAAAAAGAACCTTTGAAAAATTTGGAAGTAATTGGAAACTCAGATAAAGAAACTCTACAAACTGAAGCCGAAACAAAATCAGATCATTTGGTAAAATTAGAAGAAAATTCAGAAACAACTGACAGAGAAGTATCTACCATAACTCAGAACAAGCCTGTGGAGTGCCTTCCTTCAGATGAAGCTGCTTCATCTGAAGTTAAAATAGAAAAGGAATGTGCTGAAGAACAATCAAATTCAAATGAAATTACTGCAGACGACATGACTCCTTGCACGGAAATTTACTCGGATCCGAATATAGCAAAAGCAGAGAGTGACTCAGAGAAAGCGTGTGAAAGGCTGATAGAGGATAGTGAGAGAAAGGACGATGAAAAGATGGTAGGCGATGCAGTCCATAAAATAGAAGGTTTACAAGAAGATAACGATGAAAAGCAAAGTGACGTTGCTGTGAAGAAAGAACCTACAACAAAAGGAGTTTTAACTAGAAGAAAAGCTGGAAAACCCACAACACGGCGATCGTCAGTACCTGTGGAACCACTCTCTTCAATTGCAACACGTACTAGAAGAAGTAGAAGAGTTGGCAAGGTGCAAAATCCTGCGCCACAATTGGTTCCTGTTTTAGGAGTTACTACTCGACGAACTCGACAAACTAAAGGTACATCAATAAAAGATACGTCATTGCAAACTGGACAACTGCAAGAAAATAACCTAGTAAAGGAAAGACTCCCGGATGCCAAAAATGAAATTAGTACTACTGTTACCGAATCTGAAGTAACAATAGAGTCTCGAGGAAGAAGAACGAGAAGAGGCCGGAGGAAAAAATCAAACGATACTGTCACTAATCTTAATGTTCAGCTTGAAGAAAATGAAGAAACGAAGAAAATGATTTCGAAGTCAGAGCCAACTGATGTGTATGAGTTTCGTGATTCAGATGAAGATTTACAATTTGAAGTGAAGAAGGAAGACAAATCAGATAAACAAATGAAATCTGAAGAAAAGAGTAGAAGAGATAGTACAACAGAGAATAAAGATACAAAGGAGATAATGAGCCATGTTGACAGAGCCAGACCAAGATTAATTTTAACTATAAAAAGTCCAATGAAGGAGCATGTGAAAGTTGAAACCCGAGAGGAATTTTGCAGTGAGAAAGCAGAACCAGAACAAACAGAAAAAGCGAGTTCTCTGGAAGAAAATACTAAATCTAATGTACCTGTTAAATCCCCTCAAGGTCCAACTAGAAAATCTCGAAGATTGCAGGAGAAAGATGGCATTAGAACTACAGTAGACGACGTAATCGAAGATGTGGTTAGAGGTAATTTCAAAATTGAAGAGGAGGCTACTGTAGCCCCGACTACGCGAATGACGAGACGTGCAACGCGAGCCAAACAAAAAGAAATGGAAATACAGGAGGAAGGGCAAAAAGAAGAAAAATTAGAGCCACGGAAATCTCCTCGGAGCACACGTGCTTCTGGAGGGTATAAGCAGGAAGCCAAGATTGAGAAACCTGTTGATGACGATACTTCGAAATCCAAGAAACAAAGCAATTGTGAAAATCCCAAGCAGAAGGATGTTAAAGAAGAGAAGAATAATCTGGTAATTCCAACACAGGCTCCATCTGTCAAGAAGGTTGAGTTGCCCAAACTACCAGTTTCTGAAGCAAGTGCCTCTACGAAAAAACAAAGTGAACCTACAACTTTAATCGATCCTGTAACTGGTCTTCTAATTCCCATGAGAGAGTCAGAGGAGGGACAATACATTCCAGTCTCATCAACACAAACTATTTCCTCAGTTCAAACCAACCCTACAACAGTTAACACATCCACTAGTAGCTATTTGCCTTCTGTTTCAGTGTCTCAGTTATCTGTGATTGCAAAATCTTCAGATAAAGAAAAGGTCGATTTGCCTACAACAGTTTCGTCAGATTTTCCCAAGAAAACTATCTGCTCGTCTAGCAGTGTTACTGTTCCTGCAACAACTGCTGTAGCTTCACAAGTGTCTTCTCAAGAGCCTGTGCAGAACTCGTTAAAACAGGAGGGAAATGGACCAGTAGTAAGGTATGTTTATCTTTGTGTCTTAATTTAAAACATTGTGTTTACGTTTTCATTAGAAAATTTAAATTCACGTCATAATTAAAGACTAAGTGAAACTCTCCCCATTAATTAATGCTTAATTTATGAACACATTAACGAGCGAGATTGACATAAAGTTCAATTTGTGAATGTGTGCGATGATTTTCTTGAACGTTCAATTACGTATAGAGAGAACAGAGAAGATGACCTTTGAATATCTCAGAACCATATATCTTCAATGTATGTTAACTCTTAAATACTACCGTAGACAAGTATCATGGAAGCGTAGTAATCACATTTAACTTGAAGGTCAATCCATATGAAGTGTTACAACGCAGGTTCCTTGACCATTTTTGCAATAATGTATTTTGCATTCTGTTAACCTTGTATGTGGACAGTTCAAAAGCAATAATACTTTATTTTTTATTCACAATTAGCCAACATATCTCCCAGGTGGTGCGAGGTCGAAAGTATTTGGTAGATTTTCCATTAAATATGGCAACTACGCATACATTTTAGGACTACTTTATCTACCATTATATAGTTTCTTCCATATCATAAGAACCTTCGTCCCTTGTCTGAAACAAAATCTTTTAACAACCCACAGGGCACGTGCTTCTAACCGCATCGTAAATATTAACACGAATGACGTTGCCAACCTCCATAAAAACAAAATTACTTAATTCCACCAAAAATAAACGCTTCGTCAAAACTTCATTAAGAAATATAAAGTTGATCTGAATAGGTTTGTCAG